>VSMD01051998.1:0-10212 GCA_008750895.1 Mirza zaza
GTTCTAGTATTCTCTCACTTATCCCCAATATATCATTTGCCTAAGGGACATTAAGTGAGAGATTGTGCTTCCTTATAAAGTCTTAAAGTTCCAAGAAGGGATTAATAAAATTGGTTGAATGGACAAAATTTCGCCATTCAGCATATAGCAAAGCGACTTCACAGCAGAAAGCTCCTGTAAGCAGTGCAAAAACTTCCATAACCAAGTCATTTGGAAAGAAACTGTATAGCATTCTTATAAGTACCACTTTTGGGCAAATCAAGCTCCTCTACTTGCTGTATAACTTTCAACAAGTTCTTTAAGCTTACTGACTCTTACTTTTCTCATTTGTATAATGGAAATTAGACTTAACTTTTTTCCTGAATTTAGTGACTATGGGTTTCTAAGGAAAACCAGGAAAGTTATAAGTAAAGAAAACACACTACATTTTATCTCTGTAGTCAGGCTTCTCTGAACTGTAGTTAACTGGGCACAGGAGTTGGAAAAGGAGTTCAGGAAGAAAAATAAAAAGAATATTTTTATAGGTAAAGTAGTAGAAAATGCCATGGTGTATTTAGGAAATCCATTTATTTGTAAATGGTGAGACAGCATGGGACATGTGTAGGATCCTTCAGCAGTGGCTGCTGCATAGTAGATACTTAAAACATTTATGAATATAACACAGGTGGAGTGATGGAGGGGAGTATGGGAGGAAAAAGTGCAGGAATCAGAGCCCGATCCAAATGAGCTTTATACACTGATTCTGATAGCCCAGAAAGTGTGGGGGCCTCTGAAGGAGTTAATGGAGGAATTGAGGTGATCAAACTGGCATTTTGGCAATGCTCTAGCTAGTAAAGTTTTAGGGGATAAGTTGGAAGGGCCAACTTGCAGGGAAAAAGAACAGTTGGGAACCCATCAGACCATTCAATGTGGCACTGACTCGGGCCCTGCTGAGGCTTTGGTATTGAGGAAGGAGAGGCAGATTGAGGTAATATTAGAGATGAGATGATGTGCACAATGGTGTCTTTTTCTGAGGTAGGAACAGATGGGTCAGGTAAGAGAAATGTTAAGGAATCCATGGGACTTATGCCTACTTAAGAATATGTAGTGAAGGATACGCCTTGACAATGACACTTGGCCTTCCAAATTGAGAGGGTGAATGATTGTGGTGTCTTTTGCTGTGACAATTTGTTCTGAAGTACCACAGGGGGTTGTGAAAGAGGCTGCAGAGTGAGCCTAGCTTTCTACCTGGTAAGTGTGAGCTTCCTATGGGTTGCCCAGGGAAGGCAGCTGAGAGGTGGCTTGGTGTGTGGACCTGAAGCTGCATTTTAGCACTTGTAGCATTTAGGGGGTGCTGATGTGACAGAAGGAGATAAAACTCCTTAATGCATGTGCATTGTGAGGAGTGGATGGTAGAGTTGTTTTATCAGGGGATCAACACAGCACTAGAGGCTACTATCTCTGAACTTTCAAATATCTAAGACAACATCAGAAGGCTTATATAAAATCTGTAGCTTATTAACTACTTCAGTTCGAGCATCGGCTATAGTTGATAGCCACAGATGAACGTGCAGAATCCAGCGTCAACTATAGTCCACAGCCACAGATGAACATGCAGAGTGACTTTAGCCGACAGCTGTAATATGACTTCTCTAATTTTTCATTTATCAAAATGGAATTGTTAACATTTAAAAATAATGTAATGAAAACATATATGTATATGTTACCTATTCTGATTTACATTACAAGTAAAGCTGCCTATAAATTAAATCAAGATTTCAGTGCTTTCAATCTTTCCTCATCACACAAGAGCAAAATGGATTTGTCATCAAAGCAATGCACAAACTATCATGCAGACTATGAGTGTTGGCTGTGGGGAAGGTTTCAGGGCCAGTGAGCACCATACTGAAGTGGTTAAAAACAAGCAAAAAATACAAAAAAATAAAACACAAAACATAAAATCTTGCAAAACAAAATTATTTCCAAAGAAATATTCTTAAAAGCCATTCTGCTCTTTTCCTACAACAAAATTATTGAATCATGATGTGGATGAATTTGAAAATAGCTAATATGTCTAATATAATGTGGGATGAGACCCCTTCCAAATTTATTATTCTTGAAGTCTATGAAAGAGGTTGGGGTGTGTGAAAATGCATCTTCTCTTTCACTAGAAACTGCAACAGCCATCCCTCAGCCTCTGACTCCTCCTTCCTGGAGTGCTCTCCCCACTCTTGCCCATTCTACACTTCAGCACATCCCTCATTTTTGAAGGAAATTCCTGTAATACTGAGTGTAGACTTTCTGGGTTATTAGTCCCTTGTGGTACTTTTCCACAAGATTTAGTTGTTTTTTATTTTATTTTTTTTATTTCAGCATATTATGGGGGTAAAAATGTTTAGGTTAGGTATATGGCCTTTGCCCCACCTGAGTCAGAGCTTCAAGTATGTCCATCCCCCAGACAGTGAGCACTGCAACCATTAGGTGTGTATATACCCATCTCCACCTCCACCGTTTCTTCCGCCCAACACGTGATCAATTTAGTTCTGATGAATATCATCTTAGATCACCTTCTCCCTCTGGTTGCCATGGTGGCCTTGCCACTATTTGTTCCAGTCCAGGGCTCTCTCAGCACGCTCTGGCAGTTGGCCTGGTCCAGGGTCTTCTGCTGTCCCTAGACAAAAGCATTCCCGTGCTACTCCCCTGCTGGGGTAGATCTCATTCAGGTCGCCAATTTTTCTGTCTGCATCCCTTCCACCATGTTCTCACCTCTCAGGATCTTATTTCCTGCCCCACCCTCTTCTATCTCTACTCACATGCTCTGGCTTCTGAGGACCTGCCTTCTTACTAGAACTGCCCCTGGATACTGCCAGGAAAGGGCTTGCTGTCTAGGGCAAACCCATAAGGTAATGGACATAATGTTGGACCTCACCTTGGATATCTATTTTCTAAAGAAGATTTGGAAAAGATCTAAAACCTCTCCCACTTTCAGCACACATATATAATCATAACCCTCTAGGACTATCTGACAAAAAGCAAAAGTGAAAACAAAAATGGGGGTTCATGACTGAGAAAACATTCTGGCCAATGTGGCCAACATGAGCAATGTGATAATACAGACAGAATAACCCTGTCCTATTCTAAATCACTTGGTGACTATATAGGTAATTTACAATTTGAAATTGTGTTAAAATACACACAATATAATATTTTCCATCTTATACATCGTTAGGTATACAGCACAGTAGTGTTAAGTATATTCACACTATGTGAAAGAAATTTCCCAATCTTTTTTACACCCAGTAAACATAGCTCCATTTCTCCATTCCTCCAGTCCCTGGCACCATCATTTTACTTATTGTTTCAATGAATTTGATTCTTCTAGATATTTTGTATAATATAGTTTTTAATAAAAGACAAAAACAAAAGTATCTCCAGCAGAGAATAAAGCCAGCCCTGGTTTTATTAAGTACATAAACACTGATGTTAAGGCCTGTAATCTTCCCCACTGTATATTTTATTCATTCATTCATTCCATCAGGAAGCAATATGTTCTACAATGTGTCTAGGACTGACAAACATAGTGTTGAACATATGAGTTCTGTAGACATTTCTGCAGTTTTCCGAGTCCAGCTATTGCATAATTTCTCTCTTATTACCTCTTGCTCTTTGACCTGGAAGGCTTCCTCCCTCCCATTTTTACCATCTCTCTGGAGAACATATGCCAAATATTTATAGTGAGCTACATGTAATCTTCTAAAACTTTTTTTCAGATTCTATGGCCCAAAGTTTTATGTTTATTTGTGCTATGCTCGACCTGAATGAATCAAATTTATAGAAACAAAAAGTAAAATGGTGGTGCCACTAAAATCTTTAAAAATTTCATGATAATAACTTTTACCATTATTTTAATCATTTCCTTTTGCTTATTTATAGTCTGGCAAAACTCCAAAAAAAAAAAAAACAGAAGAGGACAGAAAAATCACCATGATAAACATCCAACTGTATCAACTCATTTTTAATACAAATAAAAGCGGGAATTTGTTGGAAAGAATATGATTGAGGAATTAATGAGATGTAGCTCATAAGACCATTCTTTTATGGTATCACCCTATGTCACTATATTAAAGACAGAAACAGGAGTTTGCAGGGTTTTGCCCTTAAAGAATGTGTGAACTCAATGGTTCACTTATCAGAAGCTGCTATCAAGGGAGGGCTCTCATGTCTCTGGTAGGGATGTTTTCCAGAAAGGCTTCCTGGTATCTCAAAACCTGTGAGCTTCCCTGTTTCCTTAAAGGACAAGGCAGGGCAAATATGACTCACAGGATGGGAGCCGGAGACAATGAGTGCCCTTTGCCCACAGAGATGCTCCTGTGTTCTAAAGTTATTATCATGGAATTTTTATAGATTTTAGGATAAGAAAGTGGAACAGCTGACTCTAAACAAGATGAGATGCCATTAATAATTTCAGACTAAGAGAGCAAATTCGATTTGTGACTGAAGGTATTTAATATTTTTTGTTGTAAATTTACAATCTGTGCAGGCACTACAGTAGCCAATTTGCTGTCAATTTGATTCTGAGTGGACCATAATTGATTTGATTTGTGTTGCAAATTTTGAACAAATTCACTAGTTTGAGCTGTTTGGTGTAATGGTACACCAGCCCTGGTTGCAGATGCAGTGACAACAATAATTCCCAAAGGAGCTGCTATTAATAGACCAATAAAGCTTTTTATACATTTAAGAATCTGGGTAAGTAGTTTATCCAAAGCAAACATTGCTGAGGTTTCCTGCCAAATTCTATTCATTTTAACAGGTAACCACAGCCCTGTTCTGGCTTTAAGAATATAAAGTGTTTCTTTATGAGGATTGAATTTTATGGAATAATCAATACAGAAAAAATAAGAACAGTTGTTACAAGTCACTGGGAAGGAAGGTTTATCATAGATAGCATGTCCAATCATAAATAAGTAGGGCAATTTAACACAAGACTGAATATAATGAGTAGAATTTAGGTAAAAATTCCACTCTTGGTTGCTGTTTATATCTAATGTGCTTGTGGTAATCCAGGCCTGCAAAGGGTGTAGAGCAGCTGATAATTTCCACAGTTTCTAATGAATAGGGCCATCTAAACTATGAGGAGCTGGAGTGCTCATACCATAATTGAGCCATGTAATATGACTTACAAAGTTAGTGTCTTTTACAGACATCAAGGTGGCAGTTTTGTTCCATTGAAGATTTTAAGTTTGTAAGATGAAGCAGGATGTGCGTGGAGACTCCAGTCTAATACATAACCACAAGAAGGTGACCCAGAAAGAATGTGTCCCATGTGACTTTTACAATTTTTCCATTGTACCCAGGTTTCATGGTCAGAAATTACTACCTCCTTACAGATGGGTACATCTGTAGATGCAAATTTAGTATGTCTGGAAACAGAAAAAGAGGAGACTGTTTAAAGAAATAACTAGGCTTTAGTTTTATCACTGGTAGAGTTGCAGGTGATTAGACAGATTTGAGTAGCAGGTTTTAAACAATGAATACCTTTACCAATACATATGGGAGGGCCTTCTGTTTCAACTTCATATTTATTAATTATTGTGTCCTCCTCGAGTTTCACTGGACCACAATAATCATAAGGTCCTGTAGCCAATTAGAATCATTATTAAATACTAAGAAAGGAATGTCAGCCCAAATGACAATCTTATTTACAGTTGGATTGGGAATATAGGCCCAGTAATGATAAATGTTGTTATCAGACATTCTTACCGCCATGCTCACTATGGCAAGAGAGAGGTTTACAGACGTCTTAGGTACAGTCATTGACTTCAATATTCTGTCTGCTTCTCTATAGGTCCTCTTCAGCTGTTCCCATGTCATAATCGATGCCCGACATGTTTTCTTGCTTCAGCACTTCCTATTCTTTATTTTCATCCTTTTAAAGCCCTCAGCCAGGGACTCATTCAATTCTGATGGTCTCTTCCTTTTTTTTCCCTCAGGTTTCCCCTCTGGGTTTGATTATTCTCCTTGTTATCCAGACTGTTTGTTTATATCTGTCAAAACACAAGCAAAAGCCTCTCCCCCACACCTTCACCCATTCTTCTTTCCATTTATTCTTCTCTATCATCTTTCCAACAGATAGGCTGGCAAGGGAAAGAATCTGGTGGATGACTCCCTTTCCAATACTTCTCTACTGCTGTTCAATTATCTTTTTTATGAAAACTCAAAAAAATTTAAAGTAAATAAGGCTTAATTTATTCTATCTTTGGGGGACCATATACCTTCCCCTTTTTGTTTAAATAATGTATATTTTAAGGTTTGATGAGTATGTTTTTTATTATTTTAGGTAATATCTGTTGAGTTAATTTAGAAATTGGAATAATTTATTTTTTGGACAGTGATTATCAATTTTTTCTATAAAATTAGATATATCTGATTACCAATCCAGATTTTGCTGATAAGGCATTTGAATTTGTGAATTAGTAAGAGGACTAATAATTTTTTCAAGGACTTGGCCATGAATTTGTTCTAGTCTGTTGCTGTTTTTTTTTAGGTAAGTTACCAAAATTAAAGAAAAATCTTATGTAGTCATAATTTTTAAATTAAAAAGAAAACATGTTAAAGGATTAAGATGAGTAGATTATGCCATTTTATTAAGAGTAAATTAATATTAACAGAAATCTTTGTTTTAGTCAAAATTCCTTAATAAATTTCCTTTCATAAACTTTATCCCATCTTGCATGTATCACACAGCATCTATAAAACATACCTTAAAACTTTGTGTTTTGTCCTAACTTCTTTTTCCTAAATAACCAGTCATTTTAGGACAAAAAATTCTATGGAACATTCTTTCTTTACATTATCTTTTCTTTAACCTTTCTAAATAAAACTTTATGTTCTTTGACTTCTTACATATTTTCCTTATTCACAAGTGGAATTTTCTTTTTCTTTTGTTTTTAAATTTATTTTGATTCAATCTTTAAATAACCCTTTAGTTAGACAAAGATATATATTTTAACAAGAACACATTCTGTTTCTTTTATATTTTTCCTATTAAAAACATCTTATTATATGGTGTCAATGGAAAAAAGCCAAAGTCTGCAAAATAATTTTAAAGAGATTTATTCTGAGCCAAATTTGAGGACCATGACCCGGAGCCACTGCCAAGAGGCCTTGGGCAAGTGGATTCGCTGTGGCTGGGTTATAGTTTGGTTTTTATATGTTTTAGAGACAAGGGTTATGGGTAAAGAAATCAATCAATGTGTGGGAGGCATACATTGGTTTGGCCCAAAAAGGTGGGGCATCTCGAAGTGGGGGGGGGCAGGGGCTTACAGGTTATAGGTGGGTTTAAAGTTTCTTTAGATTGTAATTGGCTAAAGACATGGAATGTTTTAACATAAACTGTTTACCAGAGATAAGCCGCCATTTGTTGCAAATTGAGGACCTGCAGGTGTGTCTTGCATACCCTTAGGCCTGTTAATGGGTTACAGAGGAAGTCTCCAAGAAGGGAGGGGGCCGTGATAAGGCATGTCTGACCTCCCTCCTCCTGGCAGGCAACTTTGCCCTAGAATATTCCTTTGGCCACGAGGGGGTCCATTCAGTCAGCTGGTGGGGGGGATGAACATTTTAGTTCACAATGGTTTATCTTATATGTAGAATTACATGCATTGACCAGAATTCTTATTTTTAGTAACATTAAATTTTAGTGAAAGCTTAAAAAGCAAGAAGTCACGAATTGTTTATCATAAGACACTTGTCATCATAAAACAAGATTGTAAGTTCCTATAAAATTATAGCCAAACTGCTAATTCCAATAGTTTTTAAAATGCAAAAATCCCATTCCTTGAGAGAGAGGAGACTCAGTTTTTCAAACAAGTATAAGACCTAATAGACAGACTGTAGTACAAGTCAATAAAGAGGCTAAATCTGTCTTTTTTTCTTTGCCTTCATTTTTGCAATTCATTAGAAGGCAAATACACAATCTTTTTATTTCTATTCACAGCATATAACAATCTACTTTGAAAGAGAAAACCAAATTTCATTGTATTAGTGTATTAATGATAAAGTTAATTTTAATACAATCTTATAAACAAATCCATCCAATTCTAACCAGTTTGACTGTAAGTTAAGACTTTTATAAATGTTTTATAACCTTTAACTTTTATATCCACTTAATTTTTACTGATCACTAATATATTGAATATAAGTAGTATAAAAATCAATAAATTAAACAAAATTATCTTTTAATAAAACTAATACTTTTGTTTTAAATCATTTTTATTAAAAATTTTTGTATAGAATTGTTTCCCTTTCATTCCATTGATACTGTTTAGTTGGCTGTTGATTGTTTAAAGCAGGTATGGTGAAGGCAAATTTTTTTCTATCAGATATTTGCAAAAGGATAGTAAAAACAGTCTTTTCAATCTATTATGTCAATCCTTAGCCAAAAACATTTAGATAAATTTTAATATCCATTCCAGTATCTATAAGTTCAAAAAAAGAGTTGTCATTTAGCTTAATTTCTAATTGAGGTTTTTGGTCATTAATAAAGTTTGCCAATATACTTTTGTTCCAGTACTTCCAAAACCTCCTTGTCTTAAAACATTAGATTTTTTAATTTGCATATTAAGTAATAGCAGAAGTTGTGCAATACAGTCTCTAGCCTGAATAACATAATCGGAAGTAAAACTCATCATAACTGAAATTTCATTCAAATAAGCTGAATCAATTATACCTAAATGTATTATTACTCTTTTTAATGTAACAGAAATATGACCAAATTATTAACTAATATTAATGTGCTTGTAGGATCAGGCCAAATATATCTATAGGTATATATATATCTCAGTAGATGGTGTTAAGAGTCCATTGTAACAAGATGGTCTTTCTTCTCTGAAATTATCTTTTGGGCCAAGAGCCTCAGCCAAAGTTGCATTTTAAATGTCTGACTGGACCTTTTGGCAATTTCTTAAAAGTTTTTTCAGCAGCCAGGTGTTCCCCTTGGGCCATAAGGTGCGACTGGGGTGCGGTGGTGGCAGCTGGTGCTGGGCTGCCTGGCTGAGCACTGCCACAGCCTGGGTGGCTCAGCAGCCATGTCAGCGATGGCACCATGCTGTTTAATTTTGCTGGGCATAAAGCTGCTGGCATTTAAAATTAACATTATTAAAAGAGAATATATGTAAAATCGTATTTCTTAAACTAGGAGGACTAACCATTTCTTGCACCATATCTTTCTTACAATCTAGCAAAAAAATCTACAGAAGTTCCTTAACATTTTGCTTAACATTTATATAGGAAGCTACAGTCTAAGAGAAGCTATCTTTTTCCATACTTTAATACAGCACTATTCAATTTGAGAAATACCCTGATCATCACATTTTAGTTGAGCATAAATATCACACCAATTTTCTTGATTCGTAATTTGTGCCAGAAATTTTTGTGGTGGATCTCTAAACTCATTTAGCTAGGATTTCTGCCACATCTTATCCATGTACCAAGTGGTGAACTGTAAAACTTTAGGAGGAGATATAACCGTTCACACACGAGATTTCCAATCCCAAGGAATTAACATTTCTAATTGAGCCAATTCTTTAATCAAGCTGTTGGTGTAAAGAGAGTTTGTGCTATGTGTGTGCAGTGTCTCATACCTGTGATCCTAATACTCTGGGAGGCAAAGACAGGAGGATAGCTCAAGTTCAGTAGTTTGAAACCAGCCTCAGCAAGACCTTGACCATGTCTCTATTAAAAATAGAAAGTAATTAATTGGCCAAATAAAATTATATCAATAAATCAGCAGGGCATTGTCGCATATGCCTATAGTCCCAGCTACTAGGGATACTGAGGCAGAAGGATTGCTTGAGCCCAGGAGTTTGAGGTTGCTGTGAGCTAGGCTGATGCCATGGCACTCTAGCCAAGGCAACAGAGAGAGAGTGTTGCTTTTGTCATTCCATTTGTCAGTCATAAGCAAGGGAACTCTGATATCTACCAACAGATTCATAATCCAGCACAGAACATGAAACGGGTTTTAATGCTTTTATTTGAAGCTAAAGACACCTGGACTTCCTGGTGCTGATGATTATGTTACAGAAGAGACTGAAGAGGTATGTGGTGCTCACTGTCTCACCTCTGGCCACTGTGAGCATACAAAACAGGATTGGATCCAAAATCACGAATGAACTTTTCAATCAAAAAGTGGTCATTATCCCTGAGATTCCTCTAGAGAGAATGACTGAATTGTTG
>VSMD01051999.1:0-30020 GCA_008750895.1 Mirza zaza
ATTATTATTATATCAAAATATTAAGGAGGTAAAAATGTTTGTGTTACATGGCTTAAGTCCAAGGCTATAAATGTGCCCATCACCTGAGTAGTATGAGTTTCTACTCCTCCCTTCCTTCTGCCTCCTTGCACTTGATTTCCAATTACTTTTACTTCCCTCTTTTTACTTGTGTGCCCATCGGGTAGCTCAAATTTATTAAAGAGTACATGTGGTATTTACTTTTCCATTTTATAAATACTTTGCTTAGGATAATGGTTTCCAATTGCTTCCACATTGCTGCAAAAGACATCAATTCATCCTTTTCTAAGGCTGAGTAGTACTCTGTGGTATACATAATACCACATTTTGTTAATCCAGTAATGAATTGATGGGTACTTAGGTTGTATCCAGATCTTTGCAATTGTGAATTGTGCTTCAATAGATACTAGTGTGTAGTTATAATTTTGATAACATGAATTCTATTTCTTTGGGTAGATACCCAGTAGTGGGATTGCTGGATTGAATGGTAGATCTACTTTTCATTCTTTGAGAAATCTACATGCTGTTTTCCATAGGGGTTGTACTAATTTGCAGTCCCATCAACAGTGTGTTGGGAAAATATGATTAAAAATTTATAAAATATAGCTCATAAAACCATTATTTTATTATATAACTGTATATTACTATATTAAAAGCAAAAACAAAAGTTTACAAGGCTTTGACCTAAAATATATATATATATATATATATAGACTCAATAGTACCCTTATTAAAAGCTGCTATCATTAAAAAGCTCTCAAATCTCTGATAAAGATGTTTTCCAAAAAATCTTCCCAATATCTCAAAATTTATAAATTCCCCTATGTCTTAAAAAACAAGACAAGACAAATATTGCCCACAGGATGGGAGCCAAAGACAATAAATACACTTTGCACAAAGATATGCCCCGATGGTTATAAACAACCTGTTTATTAAAGATAAGTTTCCTACTCTCTCCTATCTGTCTACCTTTAAGTCCACCATAAGTAATCAAAAAAATGTAGAGTCACTATACCTCTTTTATTATACCTTTGTTAATTGACAACTACCTCTTAAAACTTAAAAGTTAGCCCCTAAAAGACTTTATACCTGTTCATTCACCTAGATAGATTAAAAGACCCTTAAAAAGACTTTTGACCCCAACCCACTACCTATATCCCCTAACAACTGCATTCCTTGATATATAAATATGTTATCCTGAGAACTAATAATTGATGTCTATAATTATAAAACCTATATAAATCTAACCATATTGCTGCCATTCATAAAGATATGCCAGTCTCCTAAATACCCTGCTATATTATAGCTAACCTTTTTATTTAAAACTATAAACTATACCTTAGTCTCTATATATTCTTTTATACTCTCTATTTCCTATCAATTTCCTTATCCTCTATAATGATCCCTATCTTAAAGACTTAGCTTCATGGGGAGAAATAGCTAATCCCCTCGCGGGCCTGCCTCAACTACTCCCTCCCAATAACGTATAAGCATTCCATTATCTCTGCGTCTGAACCAGAATCTATTATTTTTGGAATTTTTAATAAAAAAATTCTAACATGAACAAGATGATATCTTTTTGTGTTTTTAATTTGCATTTCTCTGATGATTAGTGATGTTGAACATTTTTTCATGTTTCTTGGACATTTGTCTTTCCTCTTTTGAGAAGCATTAGTTCATGTCTTTTACCCACTTTTTAATGGGGTTGTTTGCTTTTTTTCCTGCTGATTTGCTTGCGTTCATTGTAGATTCTAGTTATTAGACCTTTATTGTATGTATAGCTTGCAAATATTTTCTTCCATTTGGAAGGTTGCCTATTTGTCCTGTTGATAATTTCCATGGTTGTACAGAAGCTTTTTTAATTTAATCAAGTCCTATTTATTTATTTTTGTTGTTGCTGAGATTGCCATCAGGGTCTTATTCATAAATTCTTTGCGTAGGCCAATATCTAGAAGATTTTTTCCAACATTTTCTTCTAGAGTTGGTATGGTTTCATGCCTTACATTTAAGTCTTTAATCCATCTTGAAATAATTTTTGTGAGAGATGTGTATCCTGTTTCATTCTTCTGCATGTGGCTGTCCATTTGTTTCAGAACCATTTATTGAATAGGGGTTATTTTCCCCTGTGTATACTGCTGTATGCTTTGTCAAAGATAAGATTGAAATATGTGAATGGTTTTATATCTGGATTATCTGTGCTGTTCCCTTGGTCTGTGCCAAGTACCATGCTGTTTTTGTTACTATAGTCATGTAGTGTAGTTTGAAGTCAGATAATATTATGCATTCTGATTTTTTTTCCTTTTGCTTAAGATTGCTGTGGCTATTCAGGTTGTTTTCTGGTTCCAAATGAAGCACAGAATTATATTTTGTAGATCCGTGAAATATGACATTGGTATTTCAATGGTGATTGCATGGATACCTGCACTCAAATGTTTATTGCAGCACAGTTTACAATTGCAAAAATGTGGAATCAACCCAAATGCTCATCAATTAATGTGTGGATTAGCAAATGTGGCATGTGTATACCATGGAATACTACTCAGACATAAAGAAGGATGACTTAATTCCTTTTCCAACAATATGGATGGTACTGGAGACCATTATCCTAAGTGAAGTATCTACAGAATATAAAAGCAAATACTACATGTACTCACTATTAAATTGGAACTAGCCCATGAGCACATATGTGCATAGAGGGAAGTATAAATCAGTAGAAATCAATCTGGACAGGAGGAGGTGGGAATGGTCAAAAGCCTCTTTATCAGGTACAATAAACTGTATCTTGGTGACAGGCACACTAATAACCCTGATTAAAACATTACAAAAGCAATCCTTATAACCAAGAACATTTGCATTCCCATAATACTTTGAAATTAAAAAAGAAGGAAATCCTATGATATGCTACAACATAGATAAATCTTGTGAACATTATGCTAAGTGAAATAAGCCAATCACAAAAAGACAATTATGCCATGATTCCACTTATATGAAGTACCTAAAATAATAAAACTCATAGAAACAGTAGAATGGTGGCTCGTAGGGGCTAGGTGGAGGGGAACATGGTCGGTGTTGCTCAATGAATATGCAGTTTTAGTTATGCAAAATGGCAATGTTCCACAGATCTGTTTTACAAAAATGTGCACATAGTTTAAAATGCTGTGCTGTACATTTAAAATTAAGAGGGAAAATTTAGGTGTATTTTACCACCATAATAAAGACACAAACATAAGATTTTTTTAAAAAATAATAAGGAATACAATACACGCAATACATGATGGAATGCTAAACTTATTGTTAAATGAAAGAAGCCAACCTAAAAGGTAGCATACTGTAACATTCCAACTATATGACATTCTTAAAAGGGAAAAACCATAAAGATGGTGTAAAGATCAGTGGCTTCCAGGGACTCAAGGGAGATGTGATAGTTAATTTTGTGTATCAATTTGACTAGACCAAAGTACCTAAATATATTTGGTCAAATACTATTTTAGATATTTTTGTGAATGCATTTTTAGATAAGATTAATATTTAAATCAATAGACTTTGAATACAGCAAATTACCACCCATAATGTAAGTGGGTCTCAATCAATCAGTTAAAATCTTAAGCCCCAGTACCTCAGAATGTTACCATATTTGGAGACACATCCTTTAAATAAGTAATTAAGTCAAACGATGTCTTTGGGGACAGTACTGACACAATATGAATGTCTTAGGGCACAGACACATAGATGTAGGGGTAAATTTGTGAGGAAACAGTGAAAAGGCAGCTATCTACAAACCAAAGAGATATGCTTCAGGAGAAAGCAAATCTACCAACTTGTTGGTCTTGGACTTTTAGCTCCAAAATTGTAAGACAATAAATTTCTGTTGTTTAAATCATTTAGTCTATGTTATTTTGTTATGGGAGACTTAGCAAACTAATATAGCAGTATTAAGAGGGGAGAAATAAATAAATGGAACACAAGGTATTTGAGGAGCACTTATTTTTTTGTATGATGTTTAATGGTGGATACATGGTATTATGTATTTGTCAAAAGCCATAGAACTGTATAAAAAAAGGTGAACACCATTATAAACTAAGGACTTAGCTAATAATAATTAATTTCTTGATAATGATAAATAAGTTGTTAATAATAACAAATTTGGCTTATCACTATAATGATACGCCACTACATATCTATTAGAATGGCCACATTTTTTTAAAAAATTAAAAACACCAAATGTTTATAAGTATTTAGAGCCATACAAACTCTCATTTGTAGCTGTTGGGAATGCAAAAATAGTATAGCTACTTTGGAAGATATTTTAGCAGTTTCTTACAAACTAAACATGCTCACCATATGATTCAACAATCATTCTCCTTGGTATTTATTCAAAGGAGTTAAAATCATATGTCCACACAAAATCCTGTACACTGATGTTTGTAGAAACTTTATAATTGTGAAAACTTCAAAGCAACTAAGATGTCCTTCAGTAGGTGAATATATACATAAACTGTGATACATGCAGATAATGGAATATTATTCAGTGTTAAAAAGAAATGAGCTATCAAGACATGAAAAGATATAGAGGAAATTTAAATGCATATTACTAATGGAAAGAAGCCAATTTGTAAAGGCTATATACTGTATGATTTCAACTATACAGCATTGTGGAAAAGGGTAAAACTGTAGAGACAGTAAAAAAAAAAAAATAAGTCGTTGCTAGAGATTAAAAGGTAGAGGGAGATGAACAGGCAGAGCACCGAGAATTTTAGGGTAGTGAAACTATTCTGAAGGATACTATAATGGTAGACACATATCATTATATATTTGTCCTGTCAATGGAAAAGAAGCCAAATTTTGTAAACTAATTTAAAGAGGTTTATTCTGAGCCAAATTTGAGGACTATAGCTCGTAACCTCGCCCAAGAAGCCTTGAGCAAGTGGACTCTCTGTGGTTAGGTTACAGTTTGGCTTTATGCAATTTAAGGAGACAGGAATTACGGATAAAATCATAAATCAATACATAGAAGGCATACATTGGTTTGGCCTGAAAAGGTGGGACATCTCAACGCAGAGGGTCTTACAGATTATAAGTGAGTTTAAAGACTTTGAATTATAAATGGTTACAGAAATGAAGCTTTGACTAAAGGTTAGGAATATTTTAAGTTAAGATAAAGAAGTCTGTTAATCAGAGACAAGCAACCAGACTTACACATAGATTCAAGTGATTTTGTATGTAAATTGAGGACCTGCAATTTTTTCTTGCATAGCCTTTGGCCTGTTAGTGAGTTATTATAAAAAGGATATCTCCAAGAAGGGAGTAGGGCATGAGAAGGCATGTCTGACTTCCCTTCTCATGGCTAGTAACTCAGTTGTAGGGTAACTCCTTTACCAAGAGGGGGGGCATTCAGTCAGCTTGTACGGGGATGATTACGATTTTATTTTAGTTCATAGTCCAAACCCATAGAATGTACAAGACTGAGTGAATCCTAATATAAAGTATGGAATGTAAGAGATATTGACATGTAGATATAAGTTCATTGATGGTAACAAATGTTCCACTCTGCTGTGGCATGTTTATATTGCATAAGGCTGTTAGTGTGTTGGGGTAGGGGGCATATGGTAAATTTATGCTTAATTTTGCCCTGAACCTAAAACTTCTAAGAAATAAACTCTTTTAAAATATGGCTCATTAATTGCAAAAAGTATATCACATTAATGAAAGATGTTAATAATAAAAGACATTGTACAGGAAAGCAGGGTATATGGGAACTCTTTGTACTTTCTGCTCAAAACTTCCTTAAACCTTTAACTGCTATAAAAATAAAGTCTATTAGTTGTGTGAGTTTGTGTCAGTGTTTGTATGTATAAATGTATAAGTGTGTGTGTATACATATACATATATATATATGTTATGTTTTGATGAAAAAATTAACCATTATTTTGGGCTATTTCTAGCATAAACTTAAATCCACAAACTTGAGTCCTGTGAGGCATTGTGACCCACATATATAAACAACCTAATCTCATGGGGGCTGGAAAACATAATTATTTCTTTAAAGATATTAAATTAATACTACTTAATATTAGTGTTTCATTAATATTAATTAACTAACTAATTAATTAACTAAGTAATTAAAAGTATAAAGTATATAAAGTATAAAGCATATAAAGTATGTCGATATCAAATATGAAGAGGTGAATTGGGTCTGAAGTGAAAATAACTGTAAGAAAACACACTGTTTTCTTTTTACACAATTCCAGTGTTATAAATTGAGGCAATGAAAGGATCTCTCTTTTTTTATAGTTTTTCCATGTTGGCATCTTGGATTGAGGGCTTGTTGTACATTAGTGTTTCTTAGGCCTGTGAGCTTCTGTAAAAATATCAACTGGGCCATGCCATGAAGGGCCCCATGTTTCTCTGATTCTAATATGAACACTTTTTTTTTTTCACACATCATTGTTTCTGGAATATGGATGCATGATATAATAGTTGTATGCATTTAACATAATGTTCTCTTTCTTCCATAAAAGTTGTTAGTAACTCAATAATGTATCTCGAAATGGAAAGTATTGAGAGGCTGGAGAAAGATGGCTGAATAGAAATCTTCAGTGATTGTCCATTTACATGAACAGCAAATTCAACAACTATTCACACGAGGAAGCACTTTCAGAAGAACCAAAAATCAGGTGAGTGATCACAGCACCTAGTTTTAACATTATATCAAGGAAAGATGAACTGATGAGGGCAGAAAAGACAGTCTTGCATTGCCTACGTGACCCTTCCCCTATCTTCTGGCAGTGCCTTGTCAGCATACCAAGTGAAGAGAGAATTTGTGCGCTCAGAGGAGGGAGAGTGAAGTGACTGTGGGAATTTGCATTGGAACTCAGGGCTACCTTGTCATAAGGGAATGCAGCACAGGGCAGACTTCTGTCAGAATCCATGGAGGGAGCATTTAAACTAGCCTGGCCAGGGGAAAATCATCCACCCTGATTCCTGACAAAAAGCACCCTAGGATCTGGCATAAATTCATAAGGCAGTCAGGTCACAAATGCTATAGTCCTTGGACAATTGCTGTGACTATGCTGTCTTAGAGCCAATGGACTTGAAGTGCACATGACCCAGTGAGACAGCAGCAGAAGTGGCTAAGCCAGTGTCTATATCACCCCTCCCCCATTTTCAGGGAATCCAGCTCAGGGAGAGTCTTCTTCCATTTGGAGAAAGAAAGAGAAGAATTCAAAGAAATTGTTTTGCAATGTGGGTACCAACTGAGCTGCAGTAAAATAAAGTACCCAAAAGATTCCTGAAGACCTAGAGTCTATGTGTTAGTTCCTGAGTGGCATTTGTGGATCCATCCTGGGCCAAAAGGAAGCAGGCTGCTCTGAAGGGAAGGAACCCTTCCTGGCAGGACTCACCACTTGCTGACTGAAGAGTCCTTGGGCTTTGAATAAAAATCAGAGGTAGCCAGACAGCCATCATCATGTACTTTAGGTGAGACTGGTCTGACTTCAGAAGTTACCTGGTGCTGGTGGGCATAAGGGAATGTCCAGGTCACTCCTCCCCCAACTCCAGCAGCCCAGCACAGATAGTGAGGGAAGAGAGCGAGAGGCTTTGCCAGGGAATTCTACCATACCTTACCCAAGTCCACCAAGGTGATATCACCAGGAGTCTGCAAGAGGCACAGCATTACTAGGGTTGGTGCACCCCCAGTGCTGATATAGCTGCAGTGATCAAAGACTTAGATCAGGGGTCCTCAAACTTTTTAAATAGGGAGCCAGTTCACTGTCCCTCAGACCGTTGGAGAGTGGACACTGTAGGCCCAGACAAGTTGGCTGATAAGCCAGACAGGCAGTGGCAGCAAAAACACCCGGAGGGCCAGATAAATCTGTTAGGCAGCCCCTATGTGGCCCATGAGCTGTAGTTTAAGGATGCCTGACTTAGATCATAGCACACAATACCCTTTGAATATTTGGAAAGTCTTCTCAAGAAAGATGGGTTCAAACAAGGCCAGACTATAAAGATTAAAATAAATACCTAACTCTTCGAATCACAGGCATCCACAAACATCCACAAGCATCAAAAACATCCAGGAAAATATGGCTTCAAGAAGCAAAATAAATAAAGCACCAGTGACAAACCTCAGAATGATGGAGATAGGTGACTATTCAGACAAAGAATTCAAAATAGCTGTGCTGAAGATTCTCAGTGAACTTCGAGACAACACAGAGAAAGAATTTAGAAGCCAGAGAAAGTTAACAAAAATATTGAGAAAAGTTTAAAAACTCAAGCATAAATTCTGGAGCTGAAAAATTCAATGAAAAACTGAGAAATGCATCAGAATCTGTCACTATCAGAATTAGCAAAGCAAAAAAAAAAAAAAAGAACTGATGAACTTGAAGACAGGGTATTTGACAATACACAGTTGGCAGAATAAAAAAAAGAATAAAAGAATAAAAAGAATGAAGCATGACTACAAAATCCAGAAAATAGATTCAAAGGGGAAATATTTATTCACCTTAAAGAGGAGGCATAGAGGGATATTTGGGTAAAAAGTATATTTAAAGAATAATGACAAAGAACAATCCAAACCTAGATAAAATATCAATATTCAGATACAAAAATTTCATAGAACACAAAGCAAATTTAACCCAAACAAGAGTATGTTAAGGCACTTATTAAGACGTTCCCAACGATCACAGAAAAAGCAAAGGTTCTAAATGAAGAAAAAAAAAAGCAGAAATAAGCAAACTATGAAGAACCTCTAATATTTCTGGTGACAGAGTTCTCAGTAGAAACTGTACAGGTCAGGAGAGAGTGGCATTACGTATTCAACGTGATGAAGGAACATCACCTTAACACTAAAATATTATACCCTGCAAAAATACCTTTCTAACATGAAGGATAGCAAAAGACTTTAATTGACACACAAAAGCTGAGAGATTTCATCAACACCAGAGCTGTCCTACAAGAAATGCTAAAAGAGGTTTTTCAGTCTTGAAAGAAAGGATGCTAATGAACATTAAGAACAATCTGAAGGTATACAACTCCCTGGTAACAAGAAGTGACAAAAATACAGAATACAGTATTACTGTAATTGTGTTGTATAAACCATTTATATCTTGAGTAGGAAGACTAAAAGAAAAACTTATCGAAAATGACTACAACATCTTATTGAGAGATAGATAGTATACCATATATGGACAGAAACAAGAAAAAGTTAGAAAGCAGAGGGAGATGGAGTTTAAATATAGAACGGAATTTCTGTTGGGTTTCTCTTTGCTTGTTTATTTGTTTGTAAGTAGAGTTGTCATATGTTTAAAATAATTGGTTATAAAATGTTTTTTGCCATCCTCACGGTAACTTCAAATCAAAAAACTTACAACAGATACACAAGAAATAAAATGGAAGAAATTAAAATCACTAACAGACGAAATCATTTTAACAAATAAAGACAGAAAGGAGTAAGAAAAGAGGACCAGAAAACAACCAGGAATCAAATAACAACATGGAAGTAATAAGTTCTTACCTATAACTAATAAGATTGAAAGTGAAGGGACAAAACTCTCCAATTAAAAGACACAGAGTGGCTGAATGGATTTAAAAAAGAGAAAACCATATGTTGTCTCAAAGAAAACCAATTCACCTATAAGAGGCACACATAGACTGAAAATAAAGGGGTGGAAAAAGGTATTGCATGCAAATGGAAACCAAACAGAGCAGGGATAGATATACTTTCATCAAATAAAATAGATTTCGAGACAAAAACTGTAAAATGAGGTAAAGAAGGTCATTATATAATCATAAAATGGTCAATTCAGAAAGAGGATATAAGAATTCTAAATATATATGCGCCCAACACTGGAGAACCCAGATATGTAAAACAAATATTATTAGAGTTAAAAAGAGAGAGATAGACCCCAATACAATAATCATTAGAGACCTCAATGCTCCACTTTCTGCATTGGACAGATCATCCAGACAGAAAATCAAGACAGAAACATTGGACATAATCTGCACTATAGACCAAATGTAACTAGTAGATATTTATGGAACATTTCATCAAACAGCTGTGGCATACATTATCTTCACCTTGGCCCATGGATTATTCTCAAGGACAGGCCATATATTAGGCCACAAAATAACTCTTAAAAGTTAAAAAAAATAATGAAATACTGCCTAGTATTTTCTCTGGCCACAATGGAACAAAAATAGAAATCAATAACAGGAGGAACACTGGAAAATATACAAAGACATGAAAATTAAACACAATATGATCCTGAATGACCAGTGGTTTAATGAAGAGATTAAAAAGGGAATTTTTTAAAATTCTTGAAACAAATGAAATTGAAATCACAACATATTAAAACCTATAGCAGGGTTGTTTGATTTTTTCTTGCTGATTTTCCTGAGTTCTAAATAGATTCTAGTTATCAGCACTTTATCGGATGTGTAGCATGCGGCTATTTTCTCCCATTCTGTAGGTTGCCTGCTTGCTCTTGTGGCAGTTTCTTTGGTTGTGCAGAAGCTTTTTAATTTTATCACATCCCATTTACTTATTTTTGGTGTTTCTGTGATTGCCTTTGGGGTCTGCTTCATAAATTGTTTACCTAGGCCAATGTCTATAAGAGTTTTTGCAAATTTTCTTCTAGAATTCTAATAGCTTCACACCTTAGGTTTAAGTTTCTTACCCACCATAAGCTGATTTTTGTGAAGGTGAGAGGTATGGATCCTGTTTCAGTCTTCTACATGTGGCTATCCAGTTTTCCCAGCACTATTTATTGAATAAGGACTTTTCCCCATTGTATGCTTTTATCTACTTTGCCAAATATTAGATGGCTATATGAGGATGGTTTTATATCTGGGTTCTCAGTTCTGTTCCACTGATCTATGTCTCTGTTACTGTACCAGTTCCAAGCTGTTTTAGTTAATATATCCTTGTAGTAGAGTTTGAAGTCTGGTAAATAGACGTCTCCCATTTTGTTCTTTTTCCCTAGGATAGCTTTTGCTATATGGGGTCTTTTCTGGTTCCATATGAAGTATAAAATTAGGTAAAGGGTCTGAACAGTAACTTTTCAAAAGAAGATAGAATAATGACCAACAAACATATGAAAAAATGCTCAACATCTCTAATCATCAGAGAAATGCAAATCAAAACAACAATGAGATATCTGTAATCTCCAGTGAGGATGGCTTTTATCGAAAAGTCCCAAAACAAGAAATGTTGGCATGGACGCGAATAGATAGGAACACTCATACATTGCTGGTGTGACTGCAAGCTAGTGCAACCTCTATGGAAAGCAATATTTAGACACCTCAAAGGGATAAAAGTAGATCTACCATTTGATCCAGCAATCTCATTACGGTCATCAACCCCAAAGAACAAAAGACATTCTATAAAAAAAGACATCTGCACCCGAATGTTTATAGTAGCATAATTCATAATTGCAAAGATGTGGAAACAACCCAAGTGTCCATCAATACATGAGTGGATTAATAAAATGTGGTATATGTATACCATGGAGTACTATTCAGCTATAAGAAACAATGGTGATATAGCACCTTTTCTATTTTCCTGGATAGATCTGGAACCCATTCTACTAAGTGAAGTATCCCAAACATGTAAAAATAAGCACTACATGTACTCACCATCAAATTTGTTTTAACTGATCAATACCTAAGTCCATATATAGGAATAACATTCATCTGGCGTCGGACATATAGGAGGGGGGAGGAAGGGATAGGTATATACATACATAATGAGTGCAATATGCACACCGTCTGGGGCATGGGCATGCTTAAAGCTCTGACTAGGGTTGAAGGGAGTGTCAAGGGCAATATACATAACTTAAACATTTGTACCCCTATAATGTGCTGAAATAAAAAATAAAAATATAAAACCTATGGCATATAGCAAAAGCAGTAATAAGAGGAAAGTTTATAGCAATAAGTGCCTACATTAAAGTAGCAATAAGGCACTTATAGCAATAAGTAGCAATAAGGCACTTATAGCAATAAGTGCCTACATTAAAGTAGAAAAGCTTCAAATAAACAACCTAATGATGCATCTGGAAGAACTAGAAAAATAAGCACAAGCCAAACCCAAAATTAGCAGAAGAAAAGAAACTATGAGGATAACAGCAGAAATGAATAAAATTGAAACCAGTAAAACAGTACAAAAGATCAATGAAATGAAAAGTTGTTTTTTTGAAAAGATAAACATAATTGGCATACCTTTAGCTAAACTAAGAAAATAAGAGGAAAACCTACATAAATAAAATCAGAAATAAAAGAGGAGGCATTGCAATCTATACTGCAGAAATCCAAAGCATCATTAGAGACCACTATGAGCAGCAATATACTCATAAGTTATAAAACTTAGATGAAAAGGATAAATTCCTAGAAACATACAACCTAACCAGACTGAATTGGGACTAAATCTAAAACCTGAATAAACCAATAACCAATAAAGAGATAGAAGCAGTAATAAAAAGTCTCCCATCAAAAAAATCCTAGCACCCAAATGGCTTCATTGCTGAATTCCACCAAGTATCCAAAGAAGCACTAATCCTACTTAAACTATTCCAAAAAATTGAGGAGTAGAGGAATAGTTCCAAACTCATTCTACAGACCTGTATCTTACTGAGAGCTAAACCAGAAAAAGACAAAAATAAAATAAAACTGTAGGCTAGGCCGGGTGTGGTGGCTCACGCCTGTAATCCTAGCACTCTGGGAGGCCGAGGCGGGCGGATTGCTAGAGGTCAGGAGTTCAAAACCAGCCTGAGCAAGAGCGAGACCCTGTCTTTACTATAAATAGAAAGAAATTAATTGGCCAACTAATATATATAGAAAAAATTAGCCGGGCATGGTGGCGCATGCCTGTAGTCCCAGCTACTTGGGAGGCTGAGGCAGGGAGATTGCTTGAGCTCAGGAGTTTGAGGTTGCTGTGAGCTAGGCTGACACCATGGCACTCACTCTAGCCTGTGCAACAAAGCGAGACTCTGTCTCAAAAAAAAAAAAAAAAAAAAAAAAAAAAAAAAAAAAAAAAAAAAAAAAAAAAAAAAAAAAAAGAAAAGAAAAGAAAACTGTAGGCTAATATATATGATGAACACAAATGCAAAAATCCTCAGCAAAACGTTATCAAACCAAAATCAACAACACATTAAAAAATTATTCATCATGATCAAGTGGATGCATGATGGTTCAACATGCACAAATCTATCAATGTGGTACATCATAGAGACAAAATGAAGGACACAAACCATATGATAATATTAATTGATACTGAAAATCATTTCATAAAATTCAACACGTCTTTACTGTTTTGGGATATTTTAATAAAAGCCATTCTCACTGGAGGTAAGTGATATCTCAGTGTGGTTTTGATTTGCATTTCCCTGATGATTAGAGATGTTGAGGATTTTTTCATATGTTTCTTGGCTATTTGTATTCTTTTGAAATTTTTCTGTTCTTGTCCTTTGCTTGATTTTTAACAGGGTTGTTTGATTATTTCTTTCTGATTTTCCCGAGTTCTCTATGGATTCTAGTCATCAGCCCTTTATAGGATGTGTTGTTGACATGGATGTGGAGAGATATGAGCACTCATACACTGTTGGTGGGACTGCAAACTAGTAGGATCTCTGGGGAAAGTAATGTGTAGGTACTTCAAAGAGCTAAAAGTAGAACTACCATTTGATCCAGCAATCCCATTACTGAGCATCTACTCAAAGGAAAAAGAAAGACATTCTATAAAAAAAGACATCTGCACCCGAATGTTTATAGCAGCACAATTCACAAATTGCAAAGATGTGGAAACAACCCAAGTGCCCATCAGTAACATGAGTGGATGAATAAAAGTGTTATATGTATACCATGGAGTTCTACTCAGCTACAAAAAAACAATGGTGATCTTGCAACTTTTGTATTATCCTGGATACAGCTGGAGCCCATTCTGCTAAGTGAAGTATCCCAAGAATGGAAAAACAAGCACCACATGTACTCACCATCAATTGGTATTAACTGATCAACATTTATGTGCACATATGGCAGTAACATTCATCACGTGTCAGGAAGGTGGGAGGGGCGATTAGGGGATGTGTATATTCACACCTAATGTGTGTGCTGTGCACTGTCTGGGAGATGGACATGCTTGAAGCTCTTACTCTGGTGGGGCAATGGCAAAATATGTAACCTAAACATTTGTACCCCCATAAGATGCTGAAATAAAATTTAAAAATTAACAAAATAAAAAAATCAACTCATCTTCATGATAAAAATGACCAAAAATCTGAGTAGGAGGAATATATCTCAGTATAATAAAATCCACATATTACAGCACCACAGCTGGTATCTTACTAAATGGGTAAAATTAAAAACCTTTCCTCTAAAATCTGGAACAAGACAAGTATGTGCAGTTTCTCCAATGTTATTCACCACATTATATAAAGTTCTAGGTAGAACAATTAGATAAGAAAAAGAAATAAAGATTATCCAAATTAGAAAGGAATAAGTTAAATTATCCTTATTTGTAGACTATATGATCTTCGATTAGGGAAACCTAAATACTCTACAATAAAAAGTATTAGAACTCATAAACAAATTCAGTAAAGTTTCAGGGTACAAAATCAACATACAAAAATCAATAGCATTTCTACATTCCAAAATCAAACAATTTGTAAAAGAAACCAAGAAAATATCTTATTTACAATACCTACAAATCAAATAAAACACCTAGGAATAAACTTAACCAAAGAAGTGAAAAATCTCTACAATTAAAGCTATAAAAAATTGATTAAAGAAACTGTAGAGGATAAAAAGTGGAAGATATCCCATGCCCATGGTTTGGAAAGATTAATATTGTTTAAATGTCCATACTACTCAAAGCAATCTACAGCTTGAATGCAATCCCCACAAAAAGACCAGTGGCATTCTTCATGGAAATAGAAAAAAAATAATCCTAAAATTTATATGAAACCTCAAATGACCCAATATAGCCAAAGTCATCTGGGGGCGGGGGGAACCTTGAGGGATTGCATTACCTAACATCAAATTACACTACGGAGCTGTTAACCAAAACGGTATGGTACTAGCATAAAGACAGACACATAGAACAGAAAAGAGAACCCAAAAATGAATCCACATATTGATAGTAAATGTGTCTTCAACAAAGTTTCCAAGAAAATACGGTGGGAAAAGAATAGTCTCTTCAATACATGCTGGAAAAACTGGATATCCATATGCACAAGAATGAAACAAGAATCTTATTTCTCCCTGATATAAATGTCAAATGAAAATGGATTAGAGTATTCCATCTAAGACCTGAAACTATGAAAATATTAGAGAAACACCTCAGGACATTGGTCTTGGCAAGAACTTATTAAGTAATACCTCCAAACACACATGACCAATGCACAAGAATGAAACTAGAACCTTATTTCTCACCTTATATAGAGAAGAGAAGCATTGATATTTGGAATAGGTCTGAGATTCCAGAGATGAAACTGCCTGCATATGGTAATCTAATCTTTGATAAAGCAGACAAAAAAATACGTTGGGGAAAAGAATCTATCTTCAATAAATGATGCTGGGAAAACTGGATATCTACATTCAGAAGAATCAATCAGTATCCCTACCTCTCAACTCTCACAAAAATCCACTCCAGATGGATAACAGACTTAACCCTAATAATCCTAGAAGAAGATTTTGAGAAAACCCTTTCTTACATTGGCATAGGCAATAAATTCTTGAGGAAGACCCACAAAGCAATCAACGCAGCAACAAAAATAAACAAATGTGATCTGATCAACTTAAAAAGATTCTGCTCAGCCAAAGAAACTATCATTAGAGCAAATAGACAACCTACAGAATGAGAGAAAATATTTCCTCTCTATACTTCTGATAAAGGTCTGATAACAAGAATCTATCTAGAACTCAAAAGAATTAACAAGAAAAAATCAAACAACCCCATCAAGAAATGGGCAACAGAAATGAACAGAAACTTTTCCAACGAAGACAGAATAATGGCCTGCAAACATAAAAAAATGCTCAAATTCGCTAATCATTAGAGAAATGCAAATCAAAACCGCAATGAGATATCACCTAACCCCAGTGAGATCGGCCTGTATCAAGAAATCCCAAAACAACAAATGCTGGCGAGGATGTGGAGAGACAGGAACACTCTTACACTGCTGGTGGGACTGCAAATTAGTGTAACCTTTGTGGAAAAGAATTTGGAGATACCTCAAACAGCTAGAAATAGAAATACCATTCAACCCAGCAATAGCATTATTAGGCATCTACCCAACAGAGCATAAGACATTCTATTATAAAGACATCTACATCTGAATGTTTATGGCAGCACAATTAACTATTGCAAGGACATGGAAACAACCCAAGTGTCTGTCAATTCATGACTAGATAATTAAAATTTGGTATATGTTTTCAATGGAATGTTACTCAATTCTAAGAAATGACAGCAAGCTTGCACCACTTATATTATCCTGGATTGACCTTAAGCCCATTATCCAAAGTGAGGTGATACAAGATCAGAAAAATGGGCTCCACATGTACTCGGCATCAAATTGGTACTAACCGATTATCAATATGGTGCTCAAAGGGTGGTGGTGTTCACCAGGGATTCGGGGGGTGGGGGGGTAGACCCACATCTGAGGGATGTGGTGAACAGTGTGGAGGGGAAGGGCATACCTCTAACCCTTGCTAGGGAGAGGCAAAGTTATAAAATCTAACCAAAATGTTAAAAAAAAAAAATATTGGTGTGGGGCAGGTGGGAGGGGGAGGAGAGCATGGGTGTGTGTGTGTGTGTGTGTGTGTGTGTATATATATATATATTATAAGTGTGATGTTCATTGTCGCGGGTGGACACTCTTGAAACTCTGACTTGAGGTGGGGGGAGGCAAGAGCAATGTATGTAACCTTAACATTTGTACCCTCATATTATGCTGAAATAAAAAAAAGATTAAATAATACCTCATATTAAGTAATGTTTGCAGTAAATTCTTCCTGTCAGTGCTATAGGATTCAGCAATACACTGTTTGCCACCAGAAGGTGCTAGAGAGAAATAAAACCTGCTTATATGAAAAAAAGAAAATGGATTAGAGTTTTCAATCTAAGACCTGAAACTATGAAAACATTGGGGAAACACCAAAGCAAAATTGAACAAATGGGATCCCATCAAGATAAAAAGCTTCTACATAGCAGAGGAAATAATCAACAAAGAGACAAAACAATCCACAAATTGGGAGAAACTCTTTGGAAACTATGCATCTAACAAGGAGTTAATAACTAGAATATATAAGGAGCTCCAACACCTCAATAAAAAAATAATTCAATAAAAATGGGCAAAATATCAGAATAGACATTTCTCAAAAGAAGATACACAAATGGAACATGTATATGAAAAAATGCTCAACATCATTAGTTACCAGATAAATCAAAATCAAAATTACAATGAGATATCATCTTGCCCCAATTAAATGGCTTTTATCAAACAGGCAATAATGAATGTTGGTAAGGATGTGCAGAAAGGTGAACCCTCATACACTTTTGATGGGAATGTAAGTTGGTGCAACCACTATGGAGAACTGTATGGAAGTTCTTCACAAACCAAAAATAGTACTACCATATGATCCAGCAATCCCACTTCTAGTTATATGTCCTAAAGAAAGGAAATAAGTATATAGGAAAGGTATCTGCACACCCATGTTAATTGCAGCACTACTCATAATAACCAAGGTTTGGAATCAACCTAAGTGTTCATCAACAAATGCATGGAAAAAGAAATTGTGGTACATATACACAATTGAATATTATATAGCAATAAAAATAATGAAATCCTGCCATTTGCAACAACATGGATAGAAGTGTAGGGCATTATGTTAAGTGAAATAATCCAACTGCAGAAAGACAAATCTCTCATGTGGGAGCTAAATATTGATCTCATGGAGACAGAGAGTAGAATTATGGTTACCAGAAGCTGGAAAGGGTAGCTGGTAGTGGTGGATAAAGTAGAGATGGTTAATGGGTGTAAAAATATAGTTGCATTGTTAGATAGAATGAATAATATTTGAAAGCACAACGTGATTATTATCAACAAGTTAGAGTATACTTGAAAATAACTCAGAGTGGAATTGGAATGTTTCTAACACAAAGAAATGATAAATTCTTGAGGTGATATGTACCCCAATAATTCTAATTTGATTAATACATGTTGTATTCCTGTATTAAAACATCACATGTACCCTATAAATATATAGAACTATTGTGTACCAATAACAATTAAAATAAAATTTTATTAAAAACCTGAAAGATCCTTAGAGTAGAGCGAATATGGTCATCATTAGTAAAAGATTCTCTACTTTTATAGTTACTGCTGTGATTCTTTTGCCAAAACTGGTCTTTTGACAAGATTCATCCAGCAGTGTTAACTAGGTGGCTGTGACTTCCTCTTTTAGGATCTACTCTCTAACATTTATTTTGTAGTGTGAAAAATAAAAATGACAGCTTTAATGCATTTTTTCATAACATAAGAATATACTTTATGTTTTGATAAAACAAAGAAATATATACAAATGAAGCATAGGTTTGGGTCTAAAGAATTGAACCAGTGTTTCTTACTGAGCCTATTTAGGAACCAAACATTGTTGCATATTTAATAAAATCAGAAAAATGGTACCTTTGAATTTCTGACAAATCCTCTAGACATGCTGCAGAACATATTACTGAAATTATCAGCTTTGACAATTGCTTAGCCATTTTATTTCTTTACATTTTGGATGATTGCAGATGCTTTGCATAATATCTTCAAAATGAAAATAAAGTAGGCCATTAATAAAGTCTGGGAAGTATCTGAACTTACTTTTTGAGAAGAAGTAAAAAAGATATCTGTTAGTTGTTTAATAAAGATGGCCTATTTTTAAAGATAAATAGTGTCACTGGAAATCAAGTACATATTACATATATCACAGTAGGAGTTATGTAGGTCACTGATAACTATTAGATTGAACTACATGAAACGTCATTTGTGTACATCAAAAGCAGTCAAATATTAGACATTTAATATAGTTAAACTTAGAATTTTTCTAAATCCTTTCTTAATAAAATATATGTTTAAGATATAGAACATGGTATTGTGATATGCATAGACGTAGTGCAATGATTAATACTGTCAAGCAAGTTAGCATATCCACCTCCTCACATGGTTATCTTTTTTTCTGTCTGTGGTGAGGGCACCTAAAATAATTTTAGTAAACTAATCATACCTTAATGGCTTTCAAAACTCTTTATTTTGCAGCAAGGGTAAATCCCCCTTGTTTTATCAACTAATGTATAGGGTTCATAAACAATGCATTATTAACCAAGTGAGGGTAATTTGTTACACTAATTAAGGCTTTCTTATTATAGAATTTTAAAAATGTGACAAAGTAAGGAAACTATGTAAGAATTTAAGGAGTTATTAGAATGATAATTCCAAAGTTTGAATTTTATATTTTTATTTTTTCCACTGTACAAACTTGAGACTTAATTCAAACAACAAATTGGTTAGAAATGTGACATTATTCAAATATCCTTAATGGGTTATAATAGTGGCAAATGGTTCACTTTCCATCACATAACAGAAATGGTGATGAAAAGTGAATAGCAGCATGATTAGTCTTCCATTTGAATGTTATAGGAAGGAATTGCAGGCTTCCATAATGTCCCTAATCCTATTTCTATGTTCTGTAATAAAGTTAATAATTTTCTTCTTGTAGCTCGGACTATGGACTCTAGTCATCCTCAAATCCTCTCTCTTATTACCTCTCTATATCTGCTCATCAAGTTCCATCAATATTACTTCATAAGTAGCCCTCAAATCAGTGCTTATCTCTTCATTCCAATTCTAGCCTAGTGTATATCATCAACCAAATGCTATGTTTGAACATTATTCAAACAAATGCTATGTTTGAATAATTGGGGTTAAAAGGGATTTTAAAACAGAACAAAACAAAGAGACCTTGAGACAGTCACACTGTAGTCAGGGAAAGATAAAGTAATTTCAATTCAGTTAAAAAAGTATTTTATAGAAATATAAGCAAAACGTTACATAAACAGACATAGAAGCCAATTATTCTGCTAGAAAAGAAAAATAGATAAGTTGGCATTCAAGACTCCATATCATGTCTTAGTATCACCATAACTGCAAAATAACTCATGAAAAGGTAAGTTTTACACAGCAGCTTCCATGGTCTCTTTCTGATATTACATATATCTGTATGCTTTTTCAGTGAAGAAACATTTGCTGTGGCTAGGCAAAGAACCCTTTTGGGTAACAGTGCCCATATGTTAGGCAAGGTGACTAAAATGTTAAGAAGTTCAGATGCCATTAAAACATGAGAGCATAACTCATGAGCATTCCCAAAATAGCTGCTTCAATAGGGTATTTTGTTTATAGCTATGTGTAAATACCTATATATGTGTAGTTATAGATATGTGTACATACAGGGAGCGATTTTATTAAAAAAAAATAAAATAAACCTCCTAAATGGAGACAGAGTTACTACCAAACCTAAGCTGACATTGGCAAATGCTCACATGTGAGGAAACACAGCAAAAGATACTGTTATGATTAGGTACCACAGAGAGAGTGCTTAGAGAAGCACAGTCCACGGAAACAAAACATGAATTTTCAGTTCAAACTGTCTTGAATTGAATCCAGTTTTGCTACTTACCAGCTGTATAACCTTGGTACATTATACATTAGTTTTCTCACCTGTAAAATGAGACTAAGAATGGTACCTACCTCGTTAAGTTGTGCAGGTTAATGTATGTAAAATCTTCCCCTCCACTATGCTCACCACATCCCTGAGATGTGGGTCAAAGGAATACCTCTAACCCTTCTTAGGGAGAGGCAAAGATATACAATGTAACCAAAATGCCAAAAACAACAACAACAAAAAAAAAACTTTTATCGGGTGATGGGCAGGTGGGAGGGGGGAGGAGGCGAAGGGTGTATACCAACATAATGGGTGCGGTGTGCACCACCTGGGGGTTGGACACACTTGAAGTGCTGTCACGGCAGGGTGGGGGAGGGGTGGCAGGGGCAATATATGTAACTCTAATAATATTTGTACCCCCATAATATGATGAAATATATATATATATATATATATATATGTAAAATATAAGAGCAGAGCCTAGGACAGAAACACTTAAATGAGTTTTTTCTACTAAAATTTTTGTCATTATAACCTAAAAATTTTCAAGGACCTGTAGAAATGCTTAAAAGATGGCAAATGTATATTGGACTCTTCCAACAGATTTACATTAAAAGTTAGAAATATTTAATTAAATATTTAAAATATTAATATAAAATTACATACAATTATTTTATTTTTAGAAAATAGGTCTAAAATTATATCCATACAACACCAAAAGTGAACCCTAAAATAAGTTATGGACTTTCAGTGATAATGATATGTCCATGTTGGTTCATCAGTTGTAACAAATATATCACTCTGGTGTGGGATGCTGATAGTAGAGGAGGCTGTGCCAGTGTGTGGATATATGGGGAGTCTCTTTACTTTCCACTAAAATTTCTTGTGAATCTAATACTGCTCTAAAAAATAAAATCTATATATAAAAATTACATTATACGTTAAAACAATTTCTAGGTTGTATTTTCTCACTTCAAAAGAATTCACAAATATGTACTATGACTGCTGTGGAATTATAACCAGCTGTAAATTAAATTAGTTTACTGTATCAAAATTCAAAACCTAGTAATAAAAAATCACCAAAAACATTTTATAGATCAAAGTAATATTTAATGTAGCATATGAGTGCTGTTGATATTCAGTGCAATGGAATCTCTAACAGAAATTGGATCTACAGCCTATCAAAGTTTTCAACTGGCTGCATTGAGGCTTCTTAATACAATTATCCTGTAAGAAAACTGGAATGAGCTATCTAAGTTCTGCTTCATGGGATAAAACACAAATGGACTGTTGTTATGGAGTCAGCCTCCTTTCCCAGTGTAGTACTAATATCTGTACTATCAAAGTTAACACTTGAAAAATATGAAAATTTTATCAGCTAGGTTGTTTTTTATATGATCCTGAAGAGCCATTTTGATTGCATTCCTTCTTCATCACACAGATTAAAATATTGAGTCCTCATCCCCCAGCGAAATGAGTTTCTCTCAAAGCCAAAAAATCTGCGTAATTAGCTATGAAGGCAAAGTTTAAATGAGTACCTGGTAGGTCCTAAGCAAAACCATGTGTTAGCTGGAGGTGATAAAACATTTTACTTATACAATATGGGACTTGCCTTTGGTCAGTTAATTAGAAATGCTAAAGTAGGATGTTGTAAAATAATAAATATGATAAACACTATGGTACTCACATGGTAGTAATATTCTCCAGGGATTAAGGGTTTTGGAGGGGTAAACTCATACCCAATAGACGCGGTGAGTATTGCAGAGGGGAAGGGCATGCCTCTAATCCTCTCTTGGGTGAGGCAAAGACATAAAATGTAACCAAAATGTTTGTACCCTCATAATAACCTGAAATAAAAAAAAATAAATATGACTTAAACATTTCATTTCATGCCTATTCATCCGTAAATGGACACCTAGTTTGTTTCCATATCTGGTTTATTGTGAATAATACTGCAATGAATATGGGGATGCAGATATCTCATTCAAATACCAGTTTCATTTCCTTTGGATATATACCTAGAGATAGGATTGCTAGATTGTGTGGTAGCTCTATTTTTTATTTTTGAGGAATTTTCATACTGTTTTCCATAATGGTTGTACCAATGTATGTTCCCACTAACAGAGTACAAGACTTCTCTTTTCTCCTAATCCTCAACAACACTTGTTATTACTTCTGTTTTTGATAATAGGCATCATAATAGATATGAATTGATATATCATCATGATTTTGATTTGCATATCTTTGATAATTAGTAATGTTAAGTATGTTTGTTGGCCATTTGTATGCTTTTTATGTATTAACTAATAACGTCTATTCAAGTCCTTTGTTCATTTTTAAATTAGGGTTTTTTTTCCTATTAAGTTGGATGAGTTCATTATGTATTTTTAATACTAATCCCTTATCTGACAATATAGTTGTCAAATATTTTCTCCCATTCTGACATTGCCTTTTAATTTAGTTGATTGTTTCTTTTGCTGTCCAGAAGCTTTTTAGTTTGATGTAACCCCACTTGTTTATTTTCAATTTGTTGCTTGTGTTTTGGGGGTCATAGCCAAAAAATCATTGCCCAGGCCAATGTCAAAGAACTTTTACTCTATGTTGTATTCTAGGGGTTTTACCATTTCAGATTCTACATTTAAGTCTTTAAATCTTTAATAAATTTTGAGCTAATTTTTGTATATGGTGCAAGACAAGGGTCCAAGTTCATTTTTTTCATGTTAATATCCAGTTTTCTCATTTATTGAAGGGACTTTTCTTTCTCCATTGTGCATTACTGGCACCCTTGTCAAAGATTAGTTGACCATATATGCCTGAGTTTATTTGTGGGTTCTTTAGTTTGTCCCATTGGTCTATGTTTATGCCAGTTTCTTAACATTTTGAGTATTATGATAAAATATGCAATAGAATATTATTTAGCCATAAAGAAGGAAAGCCTGGCATTCGTGACAACATAGCTAAACCTAGATGACAATAAACTAAGTGAAATAAACCTGACATAAAAAGACAAATATGGTATTCTCTCATTTATATGTGGAATTTTAAAAAGTTGAACTCATAGAAACAGAGAGTAGAAGGGTGGTTACTGGCCCCGCCCAGAAGATGGCGGATGAGAAACACCGCCGGACAGAGCATCTCTGCAGAAAAGACAGATTCTAGCAGAAATTAGAAGAAAGAAGCAAGAAGAGGAGCCTACATCAGATGAGGGTTGGAAGGAGGAGTACCTGAGACCACGGGAGACTCCACAGGAGGAGGTCGCGGAGGAGAACTGGAAGCTGGGACCCCCAGAGCAGCCCGGAGACCAGCGGGAAGGGTAGGTGGATCTGCCGTTTCCCCCTCCCCTGCATCCCGGACTGCTGGTGGGCTCCCAAGCAAGCTGAGAGACCTGCGGACACCAGCCCAGCGACAACCGCCACCAGTGAGCTGTAAGCCAGTAGCGGACGCAGCACCAGGCTCCCAACTCCCTCGGGGCACCTCCGTGTGCACAGACCCGAGCCATGCGGCAGACGCAATATTGCCGCCTCTTCCCCTCCCCCGACCCTACCCGAGGCTGCCCAGAGAGACAGAGAGACAATATAGCCACCACCCGGAGGCACCTACAGGGAATGGGACCTTCCCTTTTGGGGCCCTACAGCTGACTAAGAGGAACTCAGACTGTGAGCTCTCTGCCCGCCAGCCCTCCCAGGTGCTGCTGGCACAGTGATCCCAGGAGAACGGGGCAGAGCCTGAGGTTGAGAGACATAGACCCAGCTTGGGCTCCCTGTGAGTGAATTGGAACAGGCACTTGTCTCCCTGGTGGGGACAAAGTTTGAACGCTGGGAACCAGAGGTCAGACCTGCAGACCACATCCCGTGCACTGAGGCCTCGCATTGCCCGGGGCACAGAAGGGATATACGTGAACAGCCTGCTGAGGTGTGTATGCCTTCAGGGGCAGATCAGCATCCTAGAGGGCAACCCTCCCCCCAAAGGGAGGCCCTGCACCCAGGCCAGGTGACGTTCCTGCGCAGGGAACCTCCCGGCCAGCATCACAGCCAGGGGAGGCCTGATGGCATGTGGTCTCGCCTGCTGACAGAGGCCCAGGAGTAACCGTGGAGTTGGGGACAGTGGAAAGAGGCCAGGCCCACTCCAGACTGTGGGTCTCTGACAGTCCCACCCCCACACACAGACTCTCTTACTGAGCAGGGCCATTCCAGCCCCTCTCTGTCAGCTTGGCCTGGAAGCAGAGAACAGAACTTTGATCCATGCTGACGACATTGGTGGTGCATGAGGGCGGGCTTGCCCAACTTAGCTCCAAAAAGACTCTCTCCTAGACGAGCCCTCACTGAGGGGGAGAAAAGGACACACCTGGAAGCCCCAGGGCTCCACCCACCACCTGAGGCACTAGAGTTCTCTCTACAGGAACAAGAGCTGATAAGAGGACACAAAAACAACAGTGTAGCCTGTTCTTCCAACCAAGCGCCAACTACTGACAGGGAGAGCATCCTGCTCACCCTTTGCACGACACCTACTGACTCATTATACAGGGAGTGGTCGAATCTCACCCACAGACACCACCTACCGGCTCAAAAATTAAACAAGGCATGTGAATACCCAAACAAAAACCTAAAGAAAAGAAACAACAACTGATCGACGAGGGAAGAAATCAGCGAAGGAACTCAGGAAATATGAAGAACCAATCGGAAAACAGACCCCCAAAGACGAGCCCGAGCCCCCTAGAAACAGACACCAACCAAAATCAGGCAACCAAAATGACAGAAGAAGAATTTCATATGTGGATAATAAGAACACTCACTGACCTGCATGAACAACTCAATAACCAACACAAAGAAACCACAAAAAGCCTCCAGGATCTAGAAAAAAAGTTCACTAAAGAAATAGACACAATGAAGAAAAGTTTAACCGAACTCCTGGAAATGAATAATCAATTCAGGGAACTACAAAATACAGTGGAAAGTCTCAAGAACAGGGTAGATCAAACAGAAGAAAGAATCTCAGAGATTGAAGATAACACTCTCCAATTAAATAAATCAGTCACAGAAATAGAGCAGATAAACAAGAGAAAAGAGCAAAGCCTACATGAGCTGTGGGATTATGTGAAGAAACCTAATGTGAGGGTCGTAGGGTTACCAGAAGGGGAAGAAGACAACACTCACGGGGTGGACAAGCTATTTGAAGATATAATAGAGGAAAACTTCCCAGGCCTTGCTAAAAATCTCGATATACAAATTCAAGAAGCTCAGAGGACCCCTGGGAGATTCAATGCAAATAGGAAGATCTTATGACATGCAGTCATCAGACTGACCAAAATATCAACTAAAGAGGCCCTTCTTTTTTTTTTTAATTATTTTTTTTTTATTTCGGCATATGATGGGGATACAGATTTTAAGGTTTCAATAACTGCCCTTCTAAGAGCTGTATGATGAAAGAAGCAACTACCTTACAAGGGAAAGCCAATTCGAATAACATAAGACTTCTCTAATGAGACTTTACAAGCAAGGAGAGACTGGGGCCCCATTCTCACTCTTCTGAAACAAAACAATGCCCAGCCTAGAATCTTATTCCCTGCAAAACTAATCTTCGTATATGAAGGAGAAATAAAGACATTCTCAGACAAGCAAAGGTTCAAAGAATTTACCAAGACAAGACCAGCCCTACAAGAAGTACTCAAAACAGCATTATGCACGGAACACCATAATAATAAACCACGAATATAAAAACAACCAAAACTCAAAGATTAAAGGCCAGATACTACAATGGCTCAAGACAGAAATCATAGCAACAACAGCCAACTCAACAGAATTAACAGTAATCTACCTTACCTATCAGTTCTCTCAATAAATGTGAATGGCTTAAACTCTCCACTCAAGAGACATAGGCTGGCTGAATGGATAAGAAAATACAGGCCATGTATATGCTGTCTTCATGAAACACATCTAACCTGCAAGGATGCATATAGACTAAAAATAAAAGGGTGGAGATCAGTATTCCAAGCAAGTGGAAGGCAAAAGAAGGCTGGTGTGGCAGTTCTAATTTCAGGAGATTTAGTTTTTAGACCAACAAAAGTAATGAAAGACAAAGAGAGTCATTATATAATGGTGAAGGGCTCAGTGCAACAAGAAGAGATAACAATTTTAAATATATATGCACCCAACTTAGGTGCAACCAGATTGATAAAGCAAACCTTACTGGATCTAAGCAAATGGATTAATAGCAACTCCATAATCATCGGAGATTTCAACACCCCACTGACGGCACAGGACATATCCTCCAAACAGAAAATTAATAAAGAAATAATGGACTTAAACAAAACCCTAGAACAATTGGGTCTGACTGACATTTACAGAACATTCTACCCAAAATCCACTGAACATACGTTCTTCACATAAGCACACGGACATTCTCTAAGATTGACCATATCCTAGGACACAAAGTAAACCTCAAGAAATTTAAAAAAAACAGAAATCATACCATGTATCTTCTCAGATCACAGTGGAATAAAAGTAGAAATCAACCGTAATAGAAACTCACATTTCTACACTAAAACGTGGAAATTAAACAACCTCCTACTATATGATTACTTCATAAATGAAGAAATCACGATGGAAATTAAAAGATTCTATGAAGAAAATGACAATGGAAAGACAAGTTATCAAATCCTCTGAGACACAGCTAAAGCAGTTCTGAGAGGAAAGTTTATCTCCATAAATGCCTATAACCAAAAGTCAGAAAGATCACAAATAGAGAATATAATGAAATGGCTCAAAGAGCAGGAAAAAGAAGAACAGACCAGACCCAAACCCAGCAGAAGAAGTGAAATCAACAAGATCAAATCAGAACTAAACGAAATTGAAAACAGGGAATCTATTCAGGAGATTAATATAAAAAAAGTTGGTTCTTTGAAAAAATTAACAAAATTGACACGCCACTGGCTAAGCTAACGAAAAGTAGAAAAGAGAAATCTCTAATAAGCTCCATCAGGAACAAAAAAGAAGATATCACAACTGATCCCAAAAAGATACAAGATATAATTTATGAATACTACAAAAATCTTTATTCACACAAATTGGAAAATGTGGAGGAAATGGACAAATTTCTAGAAACACACAGCCTCCCTAGGCTCAGTCAGGAAGAAATAGATTCCCTGAACAGACCAATCTCAAAAGCTGAAATAGAAACAGCAATTACAAATCTCCCTAAAAAGAAAAGTCCTGGTCCAGATGGCTTCACACCCGAATTTTACCACACTTACAAAGAAGAACTAGTAACTATCTTGCAGAAACTATTCCACAACATCGAGAAGAACGGTAACCTCCCCAACACCTTTTATGAAGCGAATATTACTCTGATACCAAAACCAGGAAAGAATGCAACAAAAAAAGAAAACTACAGACCAATATCCCTAATGAATATAGATGCAAAAAATTTCGACAAAATCTTAGCTAACCGAATCCAGACGCTTATCAATAAAATAATCTATCACGACCAAGTGGGCTTCATCCAAGGGATGCAGGGATGGTTCAACATACGTAAATCTATAAATGCAATTCACCACATAAACAGAAGTAAAAACAAAGACCACATGATTCTTTTAATAGATGCAGAAAAAGCTTTTGACAAAATTCAACACCCTTTCATGATACGAACACTTAATAAAACAGGCATAGAAGAGACATACCTAAAAATGATACAAGCCATATATGACAGACACATAGCCAACATCATAGTGAATGGGGAAAAATTAAAAGCACTCCCCTTAGAACTGGAACCAGACAAGGCTGCCCACTATCTCCACTTCTATTCAACATAGTGCTGGAAGTCCTGGCTACAGCAATCAGACAGGAAAGTGGAGTTAAAGGTATCCAAATAGGGGCAGAATAGATCAAACTTTCATTGTTTGCTGATGATATGATATTATATTTAGAAAATTCCAAAGATTCAACCAAGAAACTCCTGGAACTGATAAATGAATTTAGTAAAGTCTCAGGATACAAAATCAATACACAGAAATCAGACCCATTCATATACGCCAACAACAATCAAATGGAGAACCAAATTAAAGACTCAATTCCCTTCACAATAGCAACAAAGAAATTAAAGTATCTAGGAGTATACTTAACCAAGAAGGTAAAAGATCTCTACAGGGAGAACCATGAAACACTGAGAAAGGAAATAGCAGAGGATGTAAACAGATGGAAATCCATTCCATGCTCGTGGATCAACAGACTCAACATCGTTAAAATGTCTATACTACCCAAACTGATCTACAGATTCAATGCAATACCTATTAAAATCCCATCAGCATTCTTCACAGATATAGAAAAAATAATTTTACGCTTTGTATGGAACCAAAGAAGACCCCGAATATCAAGAGCAATTCTAGGCAACAAAAACAAAATGGGAGGTATTATTATGCCAGATATCAAACTATACTACAAAGCTGTAGTAATTAAAACAATCTGCTATTGGCACAAAAATAGGAATATTGACCAGTGGAACAGATCTGAGAATCCTGATATAAAACCATCCTCATATAGCCATCTAATCTTTTACAAAGCAGACAAAAACATATGCTGGGGAAAAGAATCCATGTTCAATAAATGGTGCTGGGAAAACTGGATAGCCACTTGTAGAAGGCTAAAGCAGGACCCACACCTTTCACCTCTCACAAAAATCAACTCATGGTGGATAACAGACTTAAACCTAAGGTATGAAACTATTAGGATTCTAGAGGAAAATGTTGGAAACACTCTCCTAGACATCGGCCTAGGCAAAGAGTTTATCAAGAAGTCCCCAAAGGCAATCACAGCAGCAACAAAAATAAATAAATGGGACATGATGAAACTAAAAAGCTTCTTCACAGCCAAAGAAATAGTCATGAAAGTAAACAGACAACCTACAGAATGGGAGAAAATTTTTGCATCCTACTCATCCAATAAAGGGCTGATAACTAGAATATACTTAGAGCTCACGAAAATCAGCAAGAAAAAATCAAATAACCCTATTAAAAAGTGGGCAAAGGACTGGAACAGAAACTTTTCTAAAGAAGACAGAAGAATGGCCAACAAACATATGAAAAAATGCTCACCATCTCTCATCATCAGGGAAATGCAAATCAAAACTACAATGAGATATCACTTAACTCCAGTGAGAATGGCCTTTATCAAAAAGTCTCCAAATAACAAATGCTGGCGTGGATGCGGAGAGAGAGGAACACTCCTACACTGCTGGTGGGACCGCAAACTAGTTCAACCTCTGTGGAAAGCAATATGGAGATACCTTAAAGCGATACAAGTGAATCTACCATTTGA
>VSMD01052006.1:0-18283 GCA_008750895.1 Mirza zaza
GGTGGCTCAAGCCTGTAATCCTAGCTCTTTGGGAGGCCGAGGTGGGCGGATCATTTGAGCTCAGGAGTTCGAGACCAGCCTGAGCAAGAGCGAGACCCCATCTCTACTATAAACAGAAAGAAATTAATTGGCCAACTAATATATATATAGAAAAAATTAGCCGGGCATGGTGGCGCATGCCTGTAGTCCCAGCTACTTGGAAGGCTGAGGCAGCAGGATTGCTTGAGCCCAGGAGTTTGAGGTTGCTGTGAGCTAGGCTGACGCCACGGCACTCACTCTAGCCTGGGCAATAAAGTGGAAACTCTGTCTCAAAAAAAAAAAAAAAAAGACTATGAGGAGTAAAGTGGTTTCAGACTACAAAGACATGCCAATAAAAAGTGGAATAAAAGAGGATCAAAACCAAATAGTAATCTTTGATCTCTTTTAAGGCATATTCATTCATTCATTCTCTTATTTATTCATTCACCCAGCAAACATTTATTGAACATTGATTATGTTCTAGTATCAGTTAATAATACAATGTATTAATGGCAAGTTGGAAATTGTATCAAAACATAATAAAGTAGTACAACTGGGTATCCTCTGGGCCAAAGCAGAAAGTGGAGTTAGCTGATGTATGAAAGTGGGTAACTCTGCCCCCTAGAGGTTCTCTAGGCATAGAGAGTACAATACATCAGCCTTCAAATACCCTACAAAGTGCAGGGAACATTTGGGACATGCAAACAACAGCCCTATAAATACAAACTAGACACAATTCGGTGGTCAAGTCTCATTCCAGTCCTAGCCTCTACTCACTGACCAAGTCACTCTAAGTGACCAACTCACCCACACTGGACACTTCTTTATTTAAGTGGGTGGCATCTTTTCACCACTACTCAGGGCCTGGGCAATTAAAGGATGTTCAGTCACAGCTCCCTCAAGACCAGGTCCTCTCCTTCCTCAAAAAAGGCCCTTAATTATATTCTAACAGTAGTATTTATTGGCTGCTCCTGTGACACAGCAACTGAACTTTAAGATTCTGAGTAAGAACCAAGCAGAAGAACATGGTAGAAAGAACACTGGACTTGAGTCAGACACACTCACCTGGGGTTGAACTCTAGGCTTTGCCTTGCGTTTTTTGTTTGTTTGTTTGTTTGTTTTAGTTTTGGGTGTTTTTTGAAATTTTTTTTTTTTGAGACAGCGTCTCAATCTGTTACCCAGTCTGGAGCATAGCAACTCACTGCAGCCTTAAATTCCTGGGCTCAGGCGATCCTCCTGCCTCAGCCTCTTGAGTAGCTGGGAGTACAGATGTGCACCACCACACCTGGCCAATTTTTTAAAAAAATTTTTGTAGGGATAGGGTCTTGCTATATTACTTAGTCAGGTCTCAAACTCCTGGCCTCAAGCTATCCTCTCACCTCAGCCTCTCAAAGTGCTGGAATTACAGGCATAAGGCACTGCACCCAGCCTAGTTTTTGCTGGCTTTTTGTTGTTGTTGTTTGTTTTAAAAGACAAGGTCTCACTATGTTGCCAAGGCTGCAGCCCAGAGGCTGCTTCATAGATCACTGCAGCCTTGAATTCATGGGTTCAAGCCATACTCCTGCCTCAGCCTCCCGAGTAGCTGAAAGTACTGATGTGTCACCTGCACCTGGTTTGCCTTGTGTTCTTGAGCAACCCATTTTCCCTTTCAGAGCCTCAAATTCCTCAGTTGCAAAATGAAGATAACAATGCTTATTTACTATGGTTCTTATGTGCAAATGGAAGATGGAATTAGATGGAGGGAGGGAGGAGTAGGAAGGAATCCAGCAAGGATCTAAGGTTTCTGAGCTCAAGAATGACAATAAGGTTTTCAGGTCCCTAACTGTTAACAGTGGCTAGAGAGATTGAATTGGGTAGAGAAAGGGGAAATTTCTCTTTTAATTTTATAAACTTTGGTATTGTCTGAATTTTTTTTCAGTGAATATGATTTAATTTTATAATTAAATATATTTTATATGGATGGATACTATTACTATATAATATTCATGGAAAATTATCCAGGAGAGTGGTAAGAGTGGTTGCTTCTAGGGAAGACTGGAAGACCCAGGGTCTGGGGTGGGAGGGAGATTTTTCCTTGTACATTCTTTTGTACTGTTTGAATTTTTAAATTGTGAATTCTTAGTACTTTTCTTTCTAATTGTATTACTTTTTAAGAGTTTTAGGATTATTTTTAAAAAGAAAAAGAAAAAATATTTTAAGTAAAGAATAGAAGTGAAAAATATATTGTTATTTTGTTCATAGTCCCCCACCGAACAGACAGAAACACACATACATCCACAAAATTTTCAGCTTCAGATTGTAGTACAGGTATTCGCAGCCTAGCAGGAGGGGTTGACCCCTCCCGAAGGCCCGCTCTTTAGCACTCTGACAAGGTGCAGCTCCGGAGAAGCTCAGCAGGGGGAGCCATTGAGAACTCGCCCTGAGTAGTGACTATTGCTGGGAACTTTAAAAAACACAAACCTTACTTTTCACACACACACACACACACACACACACACACCCCAGTGACTATTGCTGGGAACTTTAAAAAACACAAACCTTACTTTTCTCACACACACACACACACACACACACACACACACCAGAATGATGGCTGGGGTTTGGGTGAGCAGAGATAGCTCTGCTCTTGCTGGGGCTCTCTGGGCTCTTGTGAGTTGGGACAGCCCAAGCCCCGCAGATTAGAAGGACCATGAAACTCTGAGCCCTCTGCCCGGCCAGCCCCTGACCTGTAGGGTGATCAGTCCTCCCTTGCGTGGGAAGAGCTCTAAATTCAGAGTCAGGACTCGAGTGGAATCCTAGCTCTGCCATTTCTAGCCATGTAAATTTGGACCAGTTGCTTAACTACTCAGAGTCTCAATTTCCTATTTATGAAACAGGGAGTTTTGTGGGGTTTTTGGTTTTTTGGTGTTTTTTTTTTTTTGGAGACAGTCTTGCTCTGTTGCCCTAGGTAGAGTGCAATGTCTCAACATAGCTCACTGCAACCTCAAAACTCCTGGGCTCAAGCAACCCTCCTGCCTCAGCCTCCTGAGTAGCTGGGACTACAAGCATGTGCCACCACGTCCAGCTAATTTTTCTATTTTTAGTAGAGATGGGGTCTCATTCTTGCTCAGACTGGTCTTATGTGATCCTCCTGCCTCAGCCTCCCAGGGGAGGAGAGATGGAGAGATCTTGGGAGGTTCAGATAGCATAATGAATAGGAAACTGTTTTGAAAATTGCTAAGTGCTTGAAAAAAGCAAGGGATTGTTATCATTATTCAGTTCACTGTTTGCTCATCTGTGAAATAGGGATAATAATACTCTGGCTTTATAAGGATCTTTTGTGGGGCACCAGTGAGATAATGGATGGGGAGACATTATTAAAGTTAAAGGCTCTACACAGTAGAAAGGATTGTAAAGATTATTTCCATGCCAGTGGCTCCCCAAGGCTCCCATCCTCTACCTCAAGTTTAACATTAATATTGCTGACAGGAGAGGGGGAGGAAGGGGGACATGGGGGACCCAGGGACGCTGTGTCCCAGTAATTAAACATGTCGGGACTGAAGCACTGCCAGCGGCAGCATCTGGTTGCAATTACCAAAGGGGACCAAAGTGATTAGTCACCTTTATAGTGAGAGCCAGGCAGGAACCCTGGGCTCCTCCCTGGAAAGGGCTTCTAACCCAGCTCAGAGTCCCTTTCCCTGCTCCCACCCCATTTCTCCCTGGTCCTCACACAATAACCCCTGGCCTGAGCCTCCTCCATGTCCCCAAAGTCCTAGCCCATTGGGTGAGACCCTGGCTGAAAGTCAGGAATACTGTGACTTCCCCCACTACCCTATCGCTTCTTGTGTTTCTGGAGGCCAGATTAGGAGTTTTTGGTATAAAATATGTTGAAGCAGGAATTAGGCTTAAAAAGTAATTTAAAACCTTTCTGAATTTCAATTTCTTTATCTGTAAAATGGGGGTACTGAGCACTTTCATCATAGGGTTGTTATGAAGATAAGTAAGATAAAAACGCAATGGAATACAAAGGCCAGAGTAGTTGGCTAAGTAAGTGCTCAAAAATTAGTAGTTAGGCCGGGTGCGGTGGCTCACGCCTGTAATCCTAGCACTCTGGGAGGCCGAGGCGGGCGGATTGATCGAGGTCAGGAGTTCAAAACCAGCCTGAGCGAGACCCCGTCTCTACTATAAAAATGGAAAGAAATTAATTGGCCAACTAATATATATATAGAAAAAAATTAGCCGGGCATGGTGGCGCATGCCTGTAGTCCCAGCTACTTGGGAGGCTGAGGCAGTAGGATTGCTTGAGCCCAGGAGTTTGAGGTTGCTGTGAGCTAGGCTGACGCCATGGCACTCACTCTAGCCTGGGCAACAAAGTGAGACTCTGTCTCAAAAAAAAAAAAAAAATTAGTAGTTATTATTAATATTTGCCAGGTACTAGGATAATCACTTTTTATTCATCTCACTGAATCCCCACAAAAACGCTGTAAGGTAAGCACTGTCATTCCTGTTCAGAGTTTCAGAGAAGTTTAGAGGAGTCCCAAGATCATGCAATGTGTAAATACCAGAACCAGGATTTAAACCAGGTCTGCCGGTCTCCAGATCCCCTGCTCTTTATCAAACCACTCACAGGATCTCGTGATTGTTTGACTCCTTCATCTCTTCATTCATCCCTTGCTGGAGCTTACAAAATGCCTAATAAGTGGCAAGACAGAATGCCTCCCTTTAAGGAATTCAGAGTCCATCAAGGAAGATGTGCTACATCTACACCTTAAAGTAGAAAATGATGATTTTTGTATATAATGGCCAGTTAGAGATCCATTCCTTCACACAACTTGTACTAAGAATCTGCTGTGTGCTGGGTCCTGTGCCGAGCACTGGAAATAACTGAAAGGTAAACGTGATACAGTCTAGTCATAGTCTAATGGAGGAGACAGGTATGTAAGTAAATTATTATAGTTATAAGGAATTAGGTCATTTATGATAAGATGTGAAAAAATGCACAGAGTAGAAGAAATGAACTGTTGGAGTAGGGGCAGAGGCAGAGGCTCAATAAACTTTGAGCTGCTGATACATAAAGGTGCACAGAAAATGTGTGATGGTGGTTCAGGAGGAGTGTGCGCTTTCTGGGGGAGGAGGGAAGGCTGCGTGGAGGAGGTGGCACAGGGATTGGCACTTGTTCAACTGGTAGGTCTGAGGTAGAGGGAGGTTCGAACCTGAGAGATCCTGGAAACCAAGAAGCCAGTTTTAAGGGAATTACAGCAGGACAAGCAGCGAGGACGACGGGGACAATGATTGAGGCAGTGGGGATGGAGCAGTGGAAGGAATGCCAGGAAGGACTGGTTAAGTGGGGACAAGTCTGAAGGGAAACTGAGCATTATGAATCTGGACATGAATCTGAAGGGACAGTAATGAATTCAGCTTTTCCTTAAAGCTCTCTGAGAGGTGCATTGGTCCTTTGAGATGGAGAGGTGGGGCTCTACTGCTTTTTCTGACCTAGGAGCACTAGATGAAGCTTGGAGTGGCCAAGTTATGCTGCTGTGCTCTAGAGATCAGTGAATGCCTGGGAGTGTCACCATGAAAAGACTGGTCAGGCGCTTGAACACTCCAGCTATTAGTTCCATCTTCTTTTATTCATCAAACACTTACTGAGCTTCTACTCTGCCAGGCTATGCTGGGAAACCAACCTTGTGACCTTAGAGTATGAACAGATCTCTACTGGGTAGGTCCAAAGAATCTCAGATGAAGGAGGAAGTCTACCTGACGGCTGCTTCTCCTGCTGTTATCCCTCCTACAGTATGACAAGTGCTGGGTTTTTGGGGGGTTTTTTTGGTTTTTTTTTTGAGACAGAGTCTCTGTTGCCCATGTTCGAGTGCTGTGGCATAAGCCTAGATCACAACAACCTCAAACTCTTGGGCTCAAGGGATCCTCCTGCCTCAGCCTCCCGAGGAGCTGGGACTACAGGCATGTACCATCATGCCTGGCTAATTTTTTCTATTTTTAGTTGTCTGGCTAATTTATTTTTATTTCTAATAGAAACAGGGTCTCACTCTTGCTCAGCCTGATCTCGAACTCCTGACCTTAAGTGATCCTCCCACCTCAGCCTCCCAGAATGCTAGGATTAAAGGCATGAGCCACTGCACCCGGCCTAGTATGACAAGTATAGTCATGAAATGTGCAAGAGGAAGTAATTGGCTCTGTGTGGGGATCGGGGAAGACTTCTTGGAGGAAGTGAAGTTTCAGCTAAATCTCTCAGGATGAGGAGGACTTCCTCCAGTTGTAGGAGTGAGAGGAGGATATTCCAGGTGATAGGAACAGCTTTCCTCCTGGGCCTCTACAGGGCAGGTTCCCCAAAGGAAGATGGCTTCAGTACTTCAGTGAGGCACTTGAGAAACCCAGAAGGCCAGCTGAAATTCAGACTTCTTCCAGAGCTACCAGAACACGATGTGGGAAATTGCTTTTCCAGCCTCCTGCAGGGGCCGCTGCTGCCCCAGGCTGGGGCTGCTGCCCCGGGACTCAGCAAGTCAGTTCTAAGAAAACTCTGAGTATGTCTTTGCTGGGGTAGTAGTGGGGTACACCCCAGACCTGCTGCTATCCAAGGAGTGGGCTCAAGGGTGACAGTGCCCCCAAACCTGAAGAAATCATCTGAGCTCAGTCACTGGCATGTGGGGGTGGGAGGGGTGTAGTAGTGGGTACCAAGATTTTTCTGTCTCTGGGTCACCACAAGTTTATTAAAATAAAAGGGACTGTGGGTAAATGCTGCCATCTGTGCTGTCCCCCCGCCCAACACACACACACCCCAAATCAGGTCCCAGACTGCTTGAAACTGCTTTAAAAACACTCCAAGGACTTAACTGCAAACCTGTACTCCCCGTGCTCCTGGGGCTTAAGATCTTTGAGCTCATTCCTGAGCATCTATCCTCAGGAAGGTGGGGTGGGCTGCTCCTTGAGGTGGAGGTGAGGACCCCTGAGTCTGCTCCATGGACTGGAGGCCCCTAAGCCTAGAGTCCCGCTGCGGGGCTCTGTGCCAAGAGTCCCTGTGAGCCATGGCCTCAAAAGGGCAGCGGTGATTTTTTTCACATAAATATATCGCACTTAAATGAGTTTAGACAGCATGACATCAGAGAGTAATTAAATTGGTTTGGGTTGGAATTCCGTTTCCAATTCCTGAGTTCAGGTTTGTAAAAGATTTTTCTGAGCACCTGCAGGCGTGTGTGTGTGTGTGTGTGTGTGTTGTGTGTGTATGTCTGTGTGTGTGTGTGTGTGTGAAGTATTTTCACTGGAAAGGATTCAAAACTAGGGGGAAAAAAAAACTGGAGCACACAGGCAGCATTACGCCATTCTTCCTTCTTGGAAAAATCCCTCAGCCTTATACAAGCCTCCTTCAAGCCCTCAGTCAGTTGTGCAGGAGAAAGGGGGCGGTCGGCTTTCTCCTTTCAAGAACGAGTTATTTTCAGCTGCTGACTGGAGACGGTGCACGTCTGGATACAAGAGCATTTCCACTATGGGACTGGATACAAACACACACCCGGCAGACTTCAAGAGTCTCAGACTGAGGAGAAAGCCTTTCCTTCTGCTGCTACTGCTGCTGCCGCTGCTTTTGAAAGACCACTCCTTTCATGGTTTTTCCTGCCACACCAGAGGCACCTTCGCTGCTGCCGCTGTTCTCTTTGGTGTCATTCAGCGGCTGGCCAGAGGATGAGACTCCCCAAACTCCTCACTTTCTTGCTTTGGCACCTGGCTTGGCTGGACCTGGAATTCTTCTGCACTGTGTTGGGTGCCCCTGACTTGGGCCAGAGACCCCAAGGGGCCAGGCCAGGATTGGCCAAAGCAGAGACCAAGGAGAGGTCCCCCCTGGCCCGGAACATCTTCAGGCCAGGGGGTCACAACTATGGCGGGGGGGCCACCAATGCCAGGGCAAAGGGAGGCACCAGGCAGACAGGAGGCCTGACACAGCCCAAGAAGGATGAACCCAAAAAGCTACCCCCCAGATCGGGTGGCTCTGAACCCAAGCCAGGACACCCTCCCCAGACAAGGCAGGCTGCAGCACGGACTGTGACCCCAAAAGGACAGCTACCTGGGGATAAGGCACCTCCAAAGGCAGGATCTGTCCCCAGCTCCTTCCTGCTGAAGAAGGCCAGGGAGCCTGGGCCCCCTCGAGAGCCCAAGGAGCCGTTCCGCCCGCCCCCCATCACGCCCCACGAGTACATGCTCTCGCTGTACAGGACGCTGTCCGATGCTGACAGAAAGGGAGGCAACAGCAGCGTGAAGTTGGAGGCTGGCCTGGCCAACACCATCACCAGCTTTATTGACAAAGGGCAAGGTGAGGGGGCGGGTGGCAGGGGCATGGCTCAGAGGGAGGGGCATTTGCATGCATGGAGGGGCTTTCAGAGCCTGACGCTGCCCTGGTGGGAGATGGTGTGTGCATCTGGCCCAGGGAGGGTGTCTGGGGACTTATCTCACACATACCAGACCCCAGGCTGCCACATACCAGCGCTGGAGGGCACCTAGGGATCACCAAGTCCAATTCCTGCAATGTGCAAAAAGGGGCCCTGGAGCCCGGAGAGGAGGCAAGACCTGCCAGCTGGTGGCAGAGTTGGAGACCAGACTCCAAGACTTGGTCACTGGGCCATGCTCTATACCTGTGTTGCTTGGCCAAACTTCCCAAGTTCAGGGGTTTGTAGGTTTTCTCAAATGGCAAAGAGAGAAATGAGTCCTTTGGTCCCCATAGTTCTGCAACTTTGCCCTCAGGCTAGGGGGCAGAGGAGGCAGGGTAGGTCAAGACGGGAAATGAGACATCTTGGAGCCACTGAACGATTTTTAGATCTATAGGGAGGTGGCAGACCTAAGGTCTAACTCATGATGTGACCTCGAGAAAGCCCCTTCTCACCTTGGAGTTTCAGTTTCCCCATCTGTACACCTATATGGGGGTTGGATGGGGTGGTTGCTAAGAGCCCTTCAAATATGAAAACTTTACATCCTGTCCTAACCCTGGAGAATATGGGCTCCCCTCACATCTTCCTCTGCTCACCCAGTATTACTGTCCCAGCTTTTCCTCTCCACTTGCCGTGTGATCTCAGCAAGTCCCTTCCCCTCTCAGGGCCTCAGTTTCTCCCTAGTGTGAGAGGGAGGTAGACGGCTGACTGCTAAGGTTGCCTGCAGCTCGTGTGCTCTGGTTCTGAGCTGTGGGACTCTGGCTGGCAGGGTGGGGGAGGGGTCAGAGAGTGGGAGAGGCTCCTTATTAGAACAGCCTGCAGGGGACTGACAGGGGGTGGGAGGCACGGAGGCAGCAGGCCTGGCTGAGGTGGGGGAGGTGGCCTGGCTGCCTGCCCAGCCAGGGAAAGCTGTGACCCCTTGGGGGCTCATAAAATAAGTCCTTGTGCCCCCCAGCACTAAGGGAGCTTGGGGAGGGGGAGATGGGGAGTTTAAAGGCCTAATTAGTCACCTTCTAAAGCAATATATGAATGTTCCCCAATGGCAAATTGTTATTTAGGAAGGAGGGCATGCTGATTCGGAGATGCTACTAAGCTTCTCTCTCTTACACACACACACAGAGCCTTATATGTACACACACATGCTGAATCACACACACACGTGCACACATACCTTCTTACATACATACATGAAATCATACACATATATACCCTTCAAATATTCATATAAGCCCAATCATATGTATAATGTGTCATTCACATGTACATTAACCTTCATACTCAAACATGAACCTGATCACCAGGTAAGACACATACACAACAATCATTAGACTGGGAAGCTGGGGAAATTGGGCTTGTAGACAAGCTTTATCATTAACTCACTGTGTGACCTTAGTCAAGTCACTCCCCATCTCTGTGCCTCATCTGTAAAACAAGACTACTAAGATCTCCCTTAAGAGATGGTGAAAGCAGCTCAGGATAGAGTATAAACTGCTCTAGGCTAGAGTTCCAATTCTGTTTTTTTCCTGGCTGGCTGACCTTGAGCAAGTCATCTATTTCTCTGAGCCTCAGGTTTCTCCTGTGGAAAACCAGGGGTAATTTTAGTGCCCACCCTACCTGCCTCACAAATGAGATGCCATGCTAGATAACAGATGGGAGGGAGCTAGGCAGAAGGCAGTTAAAAGGCTGCTGCACCTCTCGTCTACATAGATCATTGACACAAACACCCACAGTCCCTCAAATCCTCAGCCACATCTACAGATAAACACCCCTACTTGGTTGGCTGTGAAAAAGGCTCTCATTTTGAAAAAGGCTGTGAGTGGTTTGGGTTTTGGCTTCTGTCAGAGTGGGGAAGAGGTTAAAGAAAGCTCTCTCAAGGGACAGAGAGCTGGGGCCCTCCCCTGCAGCCTCGAGCTGACTGACTCCCTTGGTGAGGTTGCAGGGAATGACTTCTGGGTGTTCTCTCTAGATGACCGAGGTCCTGTGGTCAGGAAGCAGAGGTACGTGTTTGACATTAGTGCCCTGGAGAAGGATGGGCTGCTGGGGGCCGAGCTGCGGATCTTGCGGAAGAAGCCCTCGGACAGGGCCAAGCCGGCGGCCCTTGGCAGCGGGCGGGCTGCCCAGCTGAAGCTGTCCAGCTGCCCCAGCGGCCGGCAGCCGGCAGCCTTGCTGGATGTACGCTCCATGCCAGGCCTGGATGGATCTGGCTGGGAGGTGTTCGACATCTGGAAGCTCTTCCGAAACTTTAAGAACTCGGCCCAGCTGTGCCTGGAGATGGAGGCCTGGGAACGGGGCCGGGCTGTGGACCTCCGTGGCCTGGGCTTTGACCGTGCTGCCCGGCAGGTCCATGAGAAGGCCCTGTTCCTTGTGTTTGGACGCACCAAGAAACGAGACCTGTTTTTCAATGAGATTAAAGCCCGCTCTGGCCAGGATGATAAGACTGTGTATGAGTACCTATTCAGCCAGCGGCGAAAACGGCGGGCCCCACTGGCCTCTCGCCAGGGCAAGCGACCCAGTAAGAACCTTAAGGCTCGCTGCAGTCGGAAGGCGCTGCATGTCAACTTCAAGGACATGGGCTGGGATGACTGGATCATTGCACCCCTTGAGTATGAGGCCTTCCACTGTGAGGGGCTATGTGAGTTCCCCTTGCGCTCCCACTTGGAGCCCACGAACCATGCGGTCATCCAGACCCTGATGAACTCCATGGACCCTGAGTCCACACCACCCACCTGCTGTGTGCCCACGCGGCTGAGTCCCATCAGCATCCTCTTCATTGACTCTGCCAACAACGTGGTGTATAAGCAGTACGAGGACATGGTCGTGGAGTCTTGTGGCTGTAGGTAGCAGCACTGGCCCTCTGTCTTCCTGGCGGCACAACCCAAGAACCTCTCCTCGCACTCCTGGAATCACAGAGGGGTCAGGAAGCTGCAGCCAGGGGATTCCAACAGCCTTGCTTACTCCTTGAGTGCAACTTGTGCAACAGGTTCCCTTCTATCCACAAGTCCCCCTGTCTGAGGACTTCTCCCCTTCTGCTGCTCTGACTGGCAGAGACAGGCCCAGGGAGACAGACTCCGACTGAAACTGAGACCCAGGAGATCATGTTTTCCAATGAGACTCAGGCCACGATTTCTCCTTACCTGGGCCTCCTTGGCCTCCAGACTCTCCAGAGGGGTCTGGTGCTATCCTAAGCATCTCTTGGGAAAGCCACAGGTGCCACCTCTTCCTTGAATCACCTTTGTGCCTGGTGACTTTCTGCCCCTGGGGCAGATGAGATGCAGATTGGGCAAGGGTGGGAGAGAGGGGGAGAGGGCTTGGGCAGGGGTGAGGAGTGTGAGGCTGTTAGACTGTTAGATTAAAATGTACATTGATGAGATAAAAAGCAAAACCATGCCTTAAACTGTGGCAAATTTCTTGTTTACTCTGGGGGCCCAGTGACCCCTCAAAGAATTACTGACCCAGGGAGGGGAGGGGAGTTGCCTCATGTATGAACTCAGTTTCCAGGGCCCAGTCCCCACCCCCACTCCTGGACGCTGAAGCAGAGTGTGACAGAGAGTGCAGCTGAGCAGGGCCACTGGTCACCTCTAACCCCGTTCCTGTTCCTTCCAAAGTCCCTGGGTCCTGAGCTCCATCTGCTCCACTGGGGGCTGGCAACAGAGTTAGGTTTTCTTTCTGACATTCCTTAGACAAGTATTTTGTCTCTGAAATGAATCCCTAAATGAGAAGGAAATTGGGGATTTCATTTCCTCTAAAACCATCCCCACTATTTTCACTAGTATCTGTCCTACTCCTGTTCCTCACATTCTCACAGAATTGACTGGGTGCTGTTAACAGGGCCCTCTACCTCTCCACGTGGGACTCTGGGCTGCCAGGACTTCCTCCTCCCCTACTGGGGCATCTCCTTTTTGCCACTGACCACTGTTCCTTGCATGGCCTCGTCTGTGGTCCTGCTACCTTCCAGCTTGATACCGTCGCTACTGGTTACTGCTCACCCATCACCTCCCACCTCCTCACTTCAGCTCCAGAAACAGAATTGGAGCCCCTGCCCTTTATATTATATGTTATGTAAATACACAACTACACACTAGATAAATAATCTCCCCTCTCACCCCAGACAGACCAATGCCAGGCACATCCTGACAATGTTTCCTGCTCCGGACTTGGCCCAGAGTAAATGCTCATTTCCTTTTCTCAGCTAGAGTCTTTGGGGAGGACAAACTTTTGGGAGGAGAACATAGCCCTCTGCTGGGGAAATTTAGGCACCTGCATCTTCATGTTGAGGGCTCAGGTCCAGGTTCTACCTGGCTGAAGAGACACACAGGGAGGACCAAAAGTCTAAGCCTCTGTTTCCCACCCAGGGTGCCTCAAAATTTTCCCCACCTCTCTCCAGCTGGGTCTTTGATTCCTGGGGCTTCCAGCCAAAGCCGTTTCAACAGCAGGGATGCCTGCCCAGGTACGGGCAGATCTTGTGTCCCCTTTCCTCTAGGCCCGAAACTTGTGTTGTCAGGACTTGAACCAAGAGCTCAGTGCAGGCAGCAGCCAACCTTTGAGCTGCTTCCTTAGCTTGGAGGCCATTACCTGTCCCTGAGGGGCCAGAATGAGCCTGGAGCCCAGCCCAGCCCTGCCTGGCCAGGCTTCGTTGTGTTTGGCTAATGGCAGGCCTGGGAGCTCTGGAAGTAAACACAGAAGCTGCCACAGCAGACAGAGTTCTGGTGTGTGTGAGAGGAGAGTGGGCCTGGAAGGGAGTTGCTGGAGGAACCCAGGAGTGGGCTGTGGATACAGAGAGAACAGTGTAGAAGCAGGGTGGCTGGAACCTCAAGGGCAGAGAGACAGGATGAAGGGGTCACAGGTGGGACTGGCTCCTCCATGTACTCGTTTCCTGGGCTGTGTGTCCCTGGTTTCTTGGAAAGTTTTGACAGAACTGGGGCTTCTCCCTGCCTTAGCCCATCAGAGAGCTGTCATCTGAGCCACAGTGTTCTTCCTGCTGAAGGCCTGGGCACTGAATTGACTGTTGTGGCTTCACACCCTAGGAGCTTCCTCCCCAACCTCAACCTGCCCTAGAACCCTCCTTCTCAAAAAAGCCGCTCAGATTGTGAACTCTCCCCTCTTTCCTACCCAAATCATTGTGGGTGGCAACAGCCCTTCCATCCTAACCCTTGGATCTGTTCGACAGCTCCTTGGAATATGCTCTTCCCTGGCCTCCCCCCTCCAGCCCCAATCATAACAAACTGCATATGTGTATGGTACTTTCTTGCCCCAAAGGGTACAAGGCTTATCTTATACTTGAGAGTTCACACTCTCCCACCCATGGCCTCACAGCCCTGAAGGGCTCAAAAGGCTGCAAAGTTTCAAAGTTCAGTTCTGTCACCACTTGGAGTTAGAGGCCTTGGGCAAGTAACTTAATTCCATGAACCTTGGTTTCCTTGCTCGTTAAAGAAAAAAAAAAAACAAAAAACTAAACTAAAGTGGAGGCACACAGTATTTCATAGGGCTTAAAGGCTCTCAACACAGTAACTGGCACAGAGATGGCACTTAGTAAACATTAACTGTTATCATTATTGTGCCTCAAACAGTCCTAAGAAGCAGGCGGGGCAGGGACTATTACTGCCCACTGCCATACATGCCTTTTACAAATGAGGAAGCCAGGGAAGGAGAGTGATAACTTCAGATCTCCTACAGGTTTCAGTGTTTTTTTATACCATTCTTACTACTCTCCTGGGCCCCTGACTCCCCTGGCCCCAGTCCTGGCAAGCAGTTGAATTGGCTCCCTGGGTTTTGGCTCCCTGATCTCAAAGTATCTCCATGGGGGACACACAGTGCTGTTAGTTTCTTGGGAGAAACAGCTAAGCAGAATTTAGGGTAGTGAAAATTGAGAGGCCCACAGGAAGGAAAGAGGAGAGGCTTCCAGTGCTCTCCTCCCTATATCTTGGCCCATTCCACACCTCCTGTCCCAGGATCACAACAGGAGAAGCAACTTTTCGAGGGCTTGGAACTCACAACCTCAGACTTCATTCTGACCCCACAGCTAGTTCTTCTGATCAGAACACAGATGTGAGGAAGCCTAGTAGGGAAGTGTTAGTCACACATGCTTGGGAATCAGGCAGACCTGGGTTCTAGCCCTTGGTTCTACCACTTTCCAGCTGAGTGACCCTGGGTAAGTTACTTAACCACTCTAAGCTTCAGCTTCCTTATCTGTAAAAGAGGATAATATCAAATTTACTGGGCCTAGGATTTAGGAGAGGGGATATTCATTCATTCATTCATTCATTCAATCTTGGATCCAGTCATTCATTCATTAATCAACGAATATTTATTGAGGGTCTACTATGGTCCAGACACTATGCTGAGTGGTTGAGATATAATAATAAGCACAATTATTAATGTTTATCAAGGGCTTATTATATGCCAGTTATTGTGCTTAGCACTTTACAGGAATTCTCTTACCCTGCACTGATCCTGTCCTCAAGGTCTATGTATAAATGGAAGAGAAAATAAAGATTACAAAGGATGTCAGGATCAGATAGGCTGGATCAAAGGAGATAAAATAAAACAGGGAAAACTGTTAAATTTTTCATCTGAATTCATGAAACCAACTGCACCAAGTACAGAATGTGAAAAAAATGTGATTTCACAGCTTCAAATGAGAAAGAAATGGTGTTGTAGGTGGCTGTAAACTCAATGGAGCCAAGCAAACATCATGTGGCTGCCTAAATGCTAATACATGTGTGGGCTTCATTAATAGACACATAGTATACAGAGCTAAGGAAGCTGTGATTCTGCTTTGTTCAGTGATTTTCTGACTTTTTCATCTAAGCCACAGTGGGAGAGGTCAAGGGGAACAGGGTAGTGAGGGGCCTAGAAACACTGCCTTGTGAGATTCACCTGAAGAAACTAGAGACAAAAAGGAGAAGAAGAAGAAGAAAAAGAAGAGGAAGAGAAGGAGGAGGAGGAGAAAGAAGATGACTTACAGGGAACATGATCACAGACTTTAGGACTGAAGGACTACCATGGGTAAAAGAGAAATGATTGGTTTGTGTGGCTCCAAAGGACAGATGTGTACACAAAGAGAAGTAAAGTATATCCAACTGTTGTCATGCATTGAGCAGTTCCTGGTGCTAGGCACTGTGCTCAATGCTTTCACCCTTATTTCATTCATTCCTTGCAACCCTCCTGGGGGATAGCTACTATAATCCCCATTTTACAGATGTGCTACTATACTATATTGCTCCTTAGGCAGATTTCAGATGAATTTAAAGGAGAGCTTTTTATTTTTTTTTTATTTATTATTATTATTATTTTTTCGAGACAGAGTCTCACTTTATTGCCCAGGCTAGAGTGAGTGCCGTGGCGTCAGCCTAGCTCACAGCAACCTCAAACTCCTGGGCTCAAGTGATCCTGCTGCCTCAGCCTCCCAAGTAGCTGGGACTACAGGCATGCGCCACCATGCCCGGCTAATTTTTTCTATATATATTCGTTGGCCAATTAATTTCTTTTTATTTTATAGTAGAGATGGGGTCTCGCTCTTGCTCAGGCTGGTCTCGAACTCCTGAGCTCAAACGATCCGCCCACCTCAGCCTCCCAGAGAGCTAGGATTACAGGCTTGAGCCACCAAGCCCGGCCTAAAGAAGAGCTTTTTAAATCTAAAGGTGAAACAGCCAAAAATACTAAGTTCTCTATGGCCAAGGAGAGCTTAGATAATTACTTGAGAAACTGGAAAATGGATTTGAGCATGGTTTAGGGTAAGAGAAAGCAGCTGAGGCCAGACACGTGGCTCACGCCTGTAACCCTAGCACTCTGGGAGGCAGGAGGATCTCTTGAGCTCAGGAGTTCGAGACCAGGCTGAGCAAAAGTGAGACCTCGTCTCTGTTAAAAATAGAAAAAATTAGCTGGGCATGGTGGTGCATGCCTGTCGTCCCAGCTACTCAAGAGGCTGAGGCAGGGGGATTGCTTGAGCCCAGGAGTTTGAGGTTGCTGTGAACTAGGCTGACGCTACAGCACTCTAGCCTGGGTGATAGAGCAAGACTTTGTCTCAAAAAAAGAAAGAAAAAGAAAGAAAGAAAGAAGAAAGAAAGAAAGAAAGAGAGAGAGAGAGAAAGAAAGAAAGAGAGAGAGAGAGAGAGAAAGAAAGAAAGAAAGAAAGAGAGACAAAGCAAGCAGCAGAAAGAAAGAAGGAAAGAAAGAAAGAAAGAAAGAAAGAGAGAGAGAGAGAGAAACAAAGCAAGCAGCAGTATAGGAGATGGTTGACTAGTTAAATACTAAAGTTCCCACCAATCTTGCATATTGAACACAAGTTAGAGCTCTGGTAACAGACTGGCTGAAATCAAATTCCAGCTATGCCTCTTACCCTAGCTGTGCGACTTGGGGCAAAGTCATCACATCTTTCTTTCCTCAAGTTTCCTCATATGTCAAATGGAGACAAAAATGGTTCCTATATCACAGAGATGCTGGAAGCGCTGTATATAATGCATATAAAAAGTCCTTTGAACAATGCCTGTTGTAAGCACTCGATGAGCTTTACCTACAATTATACTGATAATGGGGGAGTCAAGACCAACAAAGATGGAATATTAAATAACATAAGAAGTAAAGAATGGGCCAGGTGTAGTGGCTTACGCCTGTAATCCTAGCACTCTGGGAGGCCAAGGCAGGAGGTTTGCCAAGGTCAGGAGTTCGAAACCAGCCTGAGTAAGAGCGAGACCCTGTCTCTACTAAAAATAGAAAGAAATTAATTGGCCAACTAAAAATATATAGAAAAAATTAGTTGGGCATGGTGGCGCCTGTAGTCCCAGCTACTTAGGAGGCTGAGGCAGGAGATCGCTTGAGCCCAGGAGTTTGAGGTTGCCATGAGCTAAGCTGACACCATGGCACTCTAGCCCTGGGCAACAGAGTGAGACTCTGTCTCAAAAAAAAAAAAAAAAAGAAGTAAAGAATGATGTGAGAAATATATGCTAGTTTAATTCAGGCAAATAAGAGAAAGAAAGTAATTAAATGCTCAAGTGACAAATGAGTGGAACAATAGAGAGAGGTGATAGGAAGGCTTCATGAAGGATAAGGGGCTTTAGCTGTGTCCTGAAGGTTGAATGAAGTTTATATATGAGGGCTTGTCTTTGTTCATTTTCTGTTGCTTTAACAGATTACCACCAATTTAGTGGACAGATATTTATTTAGTTCACAGTTTGGAGGGTGGGAAGTCTAAGAGCAGGGTGCTGGCTTCTGGCACGGGCTGTATGCTGTTTTATCCTGGGGGATAAGGGCAGAGGTAGAAGCAAGAACATGAGACAGAGAGAGGCACCTGGGGCAGGACTCCTAGCTCGATAACTACCCACTCTTGCAATAATGACAGGGCTCTGTCTTCATGATCCAATCATCTCTTATTAGGGCCCACCTCCCATCACTGTTGTACTGGGGATTAAATTTCCAGCACATGAACTTAAGAGGACATATTCGAAGAGTAGCAGGGTGGAAGGAAGACATATTCAGCAGAAGGACTATATGAGAAAATGAACAGCAGTGAGTTTACAAACTGTGGAGGGCATATCCTCCCCTCCTTAAAATCATATCATGTTGGCCGGGCGCGGTGGCTCACGCCTGTAATCCTAGCTCTCTGGGAGGCCGAGGTGGGCGGATCGTTTCAGCTCAGGAGTTCAAGACCAGCCTGAGCAAGAGCGAGACCCCATCTCTACTATAAATAGAAAGAAATTAATTGGCCAACTAAAATATATATAGAAAAAATTAACCAGGCATGGTGGCGCATGCCTGTAGTCCCAGCTACTCGGGAGGCTGAGGCAGCAGGATTGCTTGAGCCCAGGAGTTTGAGGTTGCTGTGAGCTAGGCTGACGCCACTGCACTCACTCTAGCCT
>VSMD01052008.1:0-17270 GCA_008750895.1 Mirza zaza
AGGGAGGCGTGTCAGAGAGTTGCTCAGGGCTCTCTGAGGGACAAGCTCCTCCTGGGCACAGGGTACCCAAGGGGCACCAGCCCTGCCTCTTGCTGAAGAGCGGGTGGTCGGTGGGGGGTCCCCTCTGTCACCAACAGGAGTGAGAGAAGGAGAGGAGTGCCTTAGAGGGACGGTGGCCGACAGACCACATGGGGGCCAGGGCAGGGAGCAGGAGTAGAGCTGGGGTAGGCTGGAAGGGGCAGAGGCTGAGGGGTGTGGGCCCCACACAGTGTGGGCCAGGTGGCTCCCTCCTCATTTCCAGCCTCTGTCACTGGGTGCCCTATGAGCATCAACATGATCACCCCAACTTTGCCTGGCAAACAAAGCCTGGACAACATTGGGGTGGCCCCACTGGGTGTCTCAGACAATCCCAAGAGGCAAAGCCACACCCTAGGCAATTCCATCCTGGGGTCCTTGGACAGCCTTGGACAGCTAGAGCCCCCATAACCTGAGATTGCTCGGGGTCCTGCGTCCACCCCAGGTGGACACCTGGAGACCCCAGCCTGCGGTGGGAGAAGCGCAGCTCCTTTGACTCTGGACCTGGAAGTTGCTTCTGGCCCCTCCTGTCCCTTTTCCCTACCTGAGGAACCCGTCATAGCTCCCGCCAGGCTGGGTGGGGGACGCAGGCCCTTCACTCACCTGTGGATGTGAGTCTGGCCAGCACAGCCATGGCCAGAGCCAGGGCCAGGGCGGGGGCCGCAGGCGGGGGCCAGGGGCTGGACCGCATCACGCAGGCCGGGCGGTGGCAGGATGGGATGCGCAGTGGCCGCGGTGGCGAGCAGACTGTGGACACCAGAGTGGGAGCGGCGGGCTCTGCTGCTGGCGGGGCTGGGCCGGGCCACTTAACTCCGGGGGCGGGGCCAGCTCTCGGGCGCTCGGGTTTCAGGCTGGGGCTCCCCCCCACGCCCCCCCCAACGTTCTTAAAGGGCCTGTGCTGGGCTGCTTCTTGCCGGGGAAGGGGTTAGAGGACCCTTACAGCCCCACCCTGGAGATTTGAGACAAAGTTGCAGAGGGCCCCAGACTCCCTCAGTTCTGATCCTGGGACCCCTAGAGACACCCGCTGGAAAGAGTGAGAGCTGGGCCAGCCCCTCGCCCTCGCAGCAGATGGGGAGACACCCCCACCCCCGCATGCTCCAGCCTGAGGAGGAAGGACAGACAGGCTCTACCCGCTCCCCCAGGCTGGCCTGGCTGCTTTGCCTCCATTCTGGCCTGGAGGTGCCAGCTGAAGTTCTGCCGGGCTCTGCGGCTGGCCTGAGACCTCGACCTTCTCTGCCCCGGGGCCTCCGTCTCCCTGTCTGTAAAGGAGACACGTCTGGGCCACCCCACAGGCAGAATTCTCAACTCCACCATAACATTCGCCTCAAAATAACCCCGCCCCACTCACGAAGGGGGAAGCGGCAGCTCGGAGCCGACAGTGGTTCTTACAAGGCTCAGGTGGACAGTAGGTCCCTGGCCATTCGGGGCCAGAAGCCCAGGCCTCTGAGCCCTGAATCCCAGTGTTTCAACTTCCTGGGGCCGCCTCCTGGCAATCCGGCTCTGGATTTAGCTCCTGCCTAACAGTCAGGCTGGGGCCTTTCTCCTCCTGGCTCCCACCCAGGCCTCATCCCAAATAGCAGGAGAAAGAGTTCCGGCTCCAGGAGGCTCTGCCTGTGCTCTGCCCAGCCTCACCTTTACCTTGGTTTATTGCTTTACATCCTCCACCCAAATCCCTCCCCCGTACCTGCCTGCCACAGCCCAGCTCATCTTGCACCCTCTTCCCAGCCGCTGCCTTAACAATGACAGTCCCACATGGTGTACAGCACTTCATAGTTTGCAATGAAACTGAGCCCCATTTTGCAGATGGAGAAACTGAGGCTGAGAGAGAGGGACTTGAGCAAGTCTACAGAGCTGCTAAGAGGTGGAGCTGGGTCTTTGACTCCAAGCCCAGTGCTCTTACCACCACAGCACATGTGATGGTGCCCAGTCCACATGGTGGTTATAAGTACTGGTTTTGAATCCAAACAGACCTGGGTTCAAATCCCAGCTCCCCTACTTGGCTGTCCAACCTTAAATAAGAACTTTTGCCGCTCTGTGGCTCAGTTTCCTCATATGTAAAATTGGATTATGAGGATCAAATGCTTTAGTGTGCCTCTAGTGCCTAGCTGAGGGCCTTGCATGCAGTAGGTGTTCAATAAATGTCCTTTCCCCTCTGTCACCCTGCACACCCCTATGCTTCACGGTTTGCATGTAGCTTAATACACATCACCTCCCTTGATGGAAAGTCAGTTATGAAGCTTGAACGTTCCCCTTCAGAGGCAGCTGTATACCGTAGGTGTTCAATAAATGCCGGCTGGGGTTGACTAAGAAACCAACTGCTGCTGTTCTGTGGGGATTTTGGCAAACCTAAGAACTCCCATCTGGGCACCCCAAGAGGCTTGGGCGGAGGCTGCGGCTGGCTGGCCTCAGTGGCTATAAAGCCACTGATTCTACTTGTTCCTTGTTTTTCCTTCTCACCAGCTCACAAGGCACCTGGTCCTCATTAGGGACTAATTACTGGCCAAGTATGGGCCGAGGCCTGGGGGGCTGCCTGGAAGAAAGACTGTGTTGGAAGGAAAGGGCTTTCATTTTAGGAGTGAGAAAAGAAGGGAGAAGGCTTTGTTTCTTTATGAATCAAAAACGTGGGTGAAGGGTGAAGATTCCTGCCAGCCCCATCTTCCCCTTCCTTTCCCCTCCCCGTCTTCTCCCGCCCCCTGATCTGATGGCATCCACATGGAAGTCTGTGGGGCCTCCAGACCGGGAGCTTGGCTGGGAGCGCCGCCTTGTTGCTAGCTGGGCAGAGAACCGCAGGCCTGGGAAATAATGGCAACCTGCGGGCCAGTAATAGCCCGGCTCTCTGTCCCGTTTGCAAAACTCACCTGGTCTCTTGACAGCCCTCATGTGCATGTTGAGGGACAGTGTCTCTGTTTACAGATGAGGAAACTGAAGCTCAGAGGAAAGGGATGCTGGGGCTCGGGTGCACACAGGCCTAGCCTGTGTTTGGCCCATAGCCCAGGACTTGAACCCAGGGCCGATGCTAGCAGCGTCATGCCAGGCAAACTGGAGGAAAGTTGAGGCCCCCGTATTGCCTTGGAACTGATCCCTGGCCACTCCCACTGTCTCAGAGCAAAGGCCATCAGACTGGGTGGTGCCTGCTGTCCCCTCTCCAGCCTCCTCAGCAAGCTCCCTGAGCCCCTCAGCCCTCATCCTGGGCAGAGTTGACCTGGGCCTCCTCAGCACCCTCCGGCTTGGTTCAGACCTTCTCCCTTTCACCTTGCACCCTTTGCCAGGACTTTCCTTGGCTGGGGTTGGTGACCATCCCTGACTGCCCCACCTCCCTGGACACGTCTCACCTTCCTCCAGGAAGCCCTCCTGGTCTTCCTTCCCACACACTGACTTCTCTTCCCACAGATTCCCTGGAGTGCTGATCTCTGTAGTTCTCCTAGCTGCCTGGGGCCTGCCAGCCGGGTCGGGAGGTGTGCGTCAGTGCCCCCAACAGAGCACAGGCCAGGGCACCGGGTGGGGAGACTCCGAAACACACTTGAAGAGTGAAGAAGAGCGCCCCCACCCCAGGGTGAAAGAAGATAAAAAGCCTCTGAAGCTACGGTGACCTGGGGTGCATGCTGCCTCAGTTTCTCCTGGTGTTCTTGGAGAACAAGACAACTGAGAGCCTATTAACACCCGCTTCCCTGCCAGCCGAGTTCAGCCAGCATGCCGGCCAGGCGCTCCTGCTCACTCTTGTCCCCAGTGCTCTTGGACTGAGAGTACCCGGTCCGGCAGGCAGTGGCTGCGGCTCGGCCCCACCCTTGGCCGGGGTGTTTTGCACCCCGACTGCCCTGACCCCGCCCAAGGAGCCCGAGGCCAAAGCCAGCTTGCTGGTGAGAGGCTGTGCTTGTGCCCTAGATGGGGTGGTACCTGAGCCGGACAGTGTTCCTGCTGTGGGCCCTGCCCTCAGGGAATTGGCCCTCTGCCACCAAGGACACAGGACCTAGGCCACCACTATGCAAGGGGACATGGGCATCAGGCGCTGGCTCTGAGCTCTGTAGCTGTGGGCCCCAGGCCTGGGCCTCTGACCAGGGGCTCTGCTGGGAGTGGTCTCGCTCCAGCTTCCGGCCGAGGCATCTGAGGGCTCCTCCAAGTGCAGGCAGCCAGGCGGGAGGGGCGGAAGCAGCTCATCCCGCAATTACACAATTCGGGAGCCGAGACGTTTGTCTGCCACCCTCGGGAGCTGGCTGTGGACAGGAAGCCAGTGGCCGGCTTTGCCCTCTCTGGGCAGGCTCCAAGCCATGCCCCAGCCGTCCTGGGGAGACAGAGGTGGGGGCGGTGGAGGACCCTCTCAGAGCCTCTGTTCCCCGGGAGCAGGCACTCATCTTCCATACCACATCCACAAAGGCTTGTGGCTTCAGTGGCTGTGACCAGCTGGCCACAGCTGACTCCCCGTGGGGCTGTGCTATTTCTAAACATTAGCTGGTGCTATTAACCCCTGCGGTGCTGCCCTGGTGGACATCCAGCTGCCTGCAGATTTAGCCTTTTGGAGCGGAGTGCACAGTCCCCATCCAGATGGAAAATTTGTGAATGTGTTTGCTTGGGGCCTGGCATGGGGCGGGCACATTTGGGGACTGGGGTGGGGTTCCCAAAGAAGGATGAGAGATACCTGCTCAGGACTGGGAATGAAGCTTGCAGTGGGCGTTCGGAGATGTGGGTCTGAGCTGGCCACTGGGCAGGGCAGTGGAAAGAATGTGGGGTTAGGAGCCAGAAGTGCAGTCCTGCCAAGCCTTTTCTATGTGGCCTCAGGCAAGACACTTCACCTTTCTGCACCCTTTTCTCATCTTTAGGCCACCATGGTGCTTGGATGATGGCCTCCAGTAGAGGTGCTGGGGCTGTATAAACTGTGAAGGGCAGTGCCTGGTGGTTCTGACAATGGCAACAGTTTATGCCAGGGTCCTGCTCTCTGCTTGGCTCCTGGGAGCCCCTCAGAGGAGAGCAAGATGGACAACCAAGAGACAGCTGGAGCAGCTGGCAGGGCTGCCCTGCCTGTGTGGAACTTAGACAAAAATATATAGCTTGGGCTGGGCACAGTGGCTCACGCCTGTAATCCCAGCACTCTGGGAGGTCAAGATGGGAGGATCACTCAAGGTCAGGAGTTCAAAACCAGCCTGAGCAAGAGGGAGACCCTGTCTCTACTATAAATAGAAAGAAATTAATTGGCCAACTAATATATATAGAAAAAAATTAGCCGGTGGCGCATGCCTGTAGTCCCAGCTACTTGGGAGGCTGAGGCAGCAGGGTTGCTTGAGCCCAGGAGTTTGAGGTTGCTGTGAGCTAGGCTGACGCCACGGCACTCACTCTAGCCTGGGCAATAAAGTGAGACTCTGTCTCAAAAAAAAAATAAAGAAAGAAAGAAATTAATTGGCCAACTAAAAATATATAGAAGAAAAAATTAGCTGGGCATGGTGGCACATGCCTGTAGTCCCAGCTACTCAGGAGGCTGAGGCAGAAGGATCGCTTGAGCCCAGGAGTTTGAGGTTGCTGTGAGCTAGGCTGATGCCACGGCACTATAGCCTGGGTGACAGAGTGAGACTCTGTCTCAAAAAAAAAAAAAAAAAAAAAATAATATATATATAGCTTGGATTTTAGCCACTACTGGCCCCACTGGTTAGTTGTCCTTGTATAGTTACAAATCTTGGGGTAACCAGCTTCTGAGATGGCCTCAGCGATCCTCACCTGCTGGCATTCCTGCCCTTGTGTTGTCCCCTCCCACACTGGGTGGGGCTGGCATGCGTGGCCAACAGGGCATTGCAGAAACGGTGGTGGACTTCCCAGGCAAAGCCATAGAAAGGCGCCGCAGCTTCTGCCTTCTGTCTTCAGAGAGTGGCCACTGTGAGCCGAGGGCAGTGAGGCGGCCTGCGGAGGGCTCATGTGGAGAGAAGCTGAGGAGTCTTGCTGGCAGCCAGCTCCAACTCACCGCTCCTGTGAATGAGCCTCCTGGGAGTGGATCTGCCAGCCCCGATCAAACCTTCAGATGACCTTGGCCCCCACTGACATCTTGGCTGCCACCTCCTCCAAGACCTGGAGCCAGAACCACCCAGAAAAGTCACCCCAAACTCCTGACCCACAGAAACTGTGTGGAACAGGAGACTGCTGCTTAACGCTGTTAGATTTTGAGGGCAATTTGTCACGTGGCAGTAGATAATGGATACAAGCCTGTACAGTCGTAAATGGCAGCACAGCAAGTCAGACCCAACATGTGCCTTGGACTCAGAAACTGGGACTCTACTCCCATGGGGCAGGGTGTCGTTTCCTTGCTCAATCGTGGGTCAACTCATCCATTCACGCCCCAAATACCCCTCACGCGCAGACCGTGTGCCAGGCGCTGTGCCGAGGGCTGGCGCCACAGGGCGAATAACAGGCAGGAGTCTGCCTCTGGGAGACTTACGGGCCCCCAGGGTGATGTGGTGATTGGCTGGATGTGGAGTGAGGACAAGGAAGGTTCCAGCGTGGGTGCTCGGATGGGTGGTGGCCGAGCCGTGCACTGAGGCGCGTCAGGGTGGGGCACACGGCAGACGGCCTCTGCGCTTGCGGACTCGAGGGCTCCTGAGAGCCCACGTGACTCTGCAGCCCGGCACGGTGGCCTCCGCTCCGAGGGCGGTCTGGGCCTTTGGGTTGTTGGGGTGCCCCAGTGGGACTAAAAGCGACAAGGGGAGATGCGACGTGAGACCACCCGGGAGAGAGGAGGGTGGTGTAAAATTAGAGGAAGACCCAGGACTGAGCCCTGAGACATCACAATTTTTTATTTTAACTTTTTATTTTGACATAATTTTAGACTTATATAAAAATGGCAAGACTATTACAGATATTTCCCACATACTCACCTAGATTTCCCAAATTCTAATATTTTACCACATTTTAAATTATTATATATATGTATATGCACATATTTTTTTCCGAGCCATTTGAATGTCAGTTGCAGACACGTGCTCCCTTGTCCCTAAATACTTGAGTGTGCGTTTCCTGAGCACGAGGACCTTCTCCTTCATAACCAGAGTGCAATTACCCAAATCAGGAAGTCAACATTGGTACAATACTTTGAACTGAGCCACAGACTTTACCCCCAAGTTTTGTCAATTTCCCCAACAATATCCTTTATAGAAAAAACATCCTGGCATTTACTTGTCCTGTCTTTTCCCTTTCTGTTATCTGGTGTGGTCTTCAGCGTTCCTTTGTCTTTCACGACGTTGCCACTTTGGGCGAGCACAGGCCAGCTGTTTGTAGAGTGGCTTTTGGTTTGAGTTTGTCTGGTTTCCTCGGGATTAGACTCAGGTTCTGCGTCTCGGGCAGCAGTGCCCAGAAGCGGTGCGTGTCCCTCCCGGCGTGCTGGGGGAGGCTTGGCCTTCTGGGCACCACCGCCGGGTGTCAGCCTCCAGCGCTTGGCCAAGGGGTGCCTGCCAGGCTTCTCCCCGTAAAGTTGCTGTTTTTCCCTTTGTGGTGAGTCAGCGTGGGCCAGCACGGAAAGGTCAGGTCGAGGAGGAAGGGGCAGGGAGAAAGCCTGTGAAGGGGCAGCCGGAGAGAACATCCTGGAAGCGGGAGGAGCCGCTGTGTGGAGGAGGGAGTGGCCGGGCATCCTGGGCCAGCAGGGAGAGGCCGGTGCAGAAGGGCTGCAAGTGTGCACTGAGCAGTGGCCACGTGCGGGCCGCAGGAGCCCAGTCAAGCTGGGAGGCTGGGGCAAGTGGAGGTGACAGGGAGGTGAGGGTGGTGACAACTCGAGAAAATGCCTCTAGGGAAGTCTGCCTGCCGATTGGGCAGAGGAGACAGGAGGCAGCAGAGGGGGTGTGGGGCCATGGCGATGGCGTTAGCGTCACATGCGGAGGGAGCGAGGCAACCGGCGGTGTGACAGAGGGGGCTAGAGAGGTGAAAGGAGAGGAGAGCCCACAGTGCCCAGGTGGGGGAGCTGGGGAGGACAGATGGGAGCTTGGGTGTGGTGGAGGGCTCCAAGCAGAGTCAGTCTGATGGCCTCAGTTTCCCCACTGGGGAGTGAGTGAGCAGGGGCTGGGAGGGCCAGGCACACAGAGGGGCGACAATCCTGGGGAGAGGGAGGCGAGAGCAAGCTGCTCAGAGGGGCCGGTGGCGGACCGGTGGTGAGGAGGGCAAGTCCAGGGTTCTGGGATGTGACTGTCCCCAGCAGCCTTCGGCGGCCTGGTGCAGGTGGACAAGGCAGACCTGGGCGGCTCAGGGCCGGGCCACCAGGGAAGAGTCTGCACAGGGAGGGCGGTGAAGGCAGGAGGTCCCGGAGGACGAGGAGGAAGTGCAGGGTCGGCAACAGGGTCTCGGCGGCTGACGGGAGGTAGGGCTGGCATTCCCGGGAGGGGAGGCGATGGTCAGAGCCATGCGAGTTGGTGGGAAGCCCGGATCGCTGTAGGGGTGCGGCTGAGAAGTGGTAGAGTGGAGGTGTTGGCAGGTGGGGGCTGGCAACTGGGAGGCCAGGAGAGTGGCGGGCGGCGCCTGGGGAGACCTCAGTCACCATGGTAATGGCAGGAGTTGGAGGCAGGGTAGAGACAGCCGTGAGCCAAGGTGGCCCGGTTTACAGACGAGGGACAAACAGCAGCTGGGGAGCCGAGGGGCGGGGCTGGACGCTGGCACCCTAGGGAGTGGCGCGCTTGGTGGGAGGGGCACTGTCCGAGCACCAGGGAGGACGGGGCGCACTCCACCATGCACTCTGAGGCACGAGGGCGTGTGGGTGATGGGACAGCCGGCTGTGGAGAGGCCGAGGGGCGTCCCCAGGGGTGAGCCAGGAGGAAGGGGCGGTTGGACCGATGCGGAGTGGCTGTGACCTGCTGGGGGCTGGGGGTGGCTGGGTGTCCCCAATAGCTGAGCACAGGAGCAGTGCGGGGAGGAAGGCAGGGGCCCCTGGCTCTGAAATACCTGGAGACTCCCTAGACCAGGAAGGCGGGCCCAGCGCCAGATCTGGCCCTGCCAACACTGAGGACCAGTGGAGAGCCGACGAGGCTGAGGAGGGTGGGGCTGAGGCCAGCTGAAGCCGGTCGACCCCAGCCCTGCCAGCCCTCCCTCCCCAAAGACCAGAGTCTCGGTCGCCCCGTGGGCACGTGGGGGCGCGGGGAGGGCCTGCCACCACTGAGGGAGCCCTGTCCCCTGCCCGAGCCTCCTGGTCCCTGCCAGCTCTGGAGCACCCGGCACGCCGGCCTGTTGGCTGCTCTCAGTCCTCGTGGCGCCTGCTGGTGGGAACGAGCTCAGAGCACACTTTGGTTCTCATTAAACCAGAGACTGTGATCCAAAAGAGCCCTGGATTTTATGTCCTGGTTCCATGTCTGCTATTGATGTAACAGGGGACTTGGAGTAAGTTCTTGATCCTCTCTGGGCCTCAGTTTCCACATGCGTCTACCAGCGTGGTGACAGACACCCTCTCTAAAGCCAGCAGCCATCTGGTTCCTCAGACGGACAGGTCTTGCCTGGTCCCAGTCGGATCTCTGGTCAGGGCTATGAGCCGGTGGGCGTGTGGGCCCAGGGCCCCTGGGTTGTGAGGAGAGAGGAGGTCTCTAGCCTTCCTCAGCCCTGGGCTCGTCCTGTGTTATGGGGCTGGGTGTCTTCCCAACCCCTCAATGTTTCCCCCACGCTTCCTCCCTCAAGGAAGTGCTCTTCGCCACAGGCACAAGAAGTAGCCCCTTGTGGCCTCAGCTCCATCCTTCCATCCTCTTCTATTGGCCTCCCATTTCCTTTCTGAAATGCCACCAGCAGGCAAGTGTTCCTTGAGCTAGATATGGATCTCTAAAGAGATCATGCTTTGGGCCCGGCACCATGGCTCATACCTGTAATCCTAACACTTTGGGAGACCGAGGTGGGAGGATCGATTGAGGCCTGGAGTTCAAGACCAGCCTGAGCATGAGCAAGACCCCATCTCTACAAAAAAATAGAAAAAATTAGCCAGGTGTTGGGGTGGCATGGCCTGCATTCCCAGCTACTTGGGAGGCTGAGGCAGGAGGATCACTTGAGGCCAGGAGTTTGAGGTTGTTGTGAGCTATAATGACACCACTGCACTCTAGCTTGGGTGGCAGTGCAAGATCCTGTCTCCAAAAAAAAAATAAAAATACCATGCCTTGGGATTGGAGTCTGGAAAGGCGCTATTAGACAGTCATACCTTAGCATGAAGTAGTTGACTTGATCCTTTGCTAAGACAGAAACAGGCTTTGATAGAAGGGAGGCCATGACTGGAGCTTGGGGAGATAGATGGAGGGGCGAGGGCAGAGGCCCTGGGTTGGGGCTGTCTGTGCTGCAGGAGCCCTTGGCCCTTTCCCCTTTCCCCAGCCTGAGTGCTCCCGTGGACGCGAAGAGCTGTCTGGGTTGTGACGCCGCCTCTCCCTTTCCCTTCCCTGACCCAGGTCTGGGGGACTCCCAGGCTGGTGGGGGGGGCAGTGGGGCGGAGTTCTCAGGGTTCCACAACTGGGCTCGCAGCATAAGACTCCTAGCCACAGTTCAGGTGCCACGGCAACCAGGGGAAATAAACACTCCGAGTCTCGCAGTCCGAGTTCTGCTGTGATGTCATCCCAGCTCCAGCCCTCTGGCCCGGCAGCTGGCTGCACCCCAGACGGCCTCGGCTCCTCCTTCGCAGCCCCACACGGGGCCTGGGCAGGGTTGCCCGGCTCCTGGGCTGCGCTTGGGTCCAGCTGCAGCTGCGGTGCTCCCTCCCGGCCCCACCATGAAGCTGCCCCAGGGGGCCAGGAACTCTGTGTTCTACACGCAGCACCCGGAGAAGAAGGAGCAGTTGCCCTCATGGCAGGAAATCAAGCAGACCCCTGTCATCATGGCCACGATCAAAGGTGAGAGCGGCCCTGCCGGGCTGGGACCATCCCTCGCAGAGGTGTCTTGGCAGTGGCGCCTCCCGCAGAGCCCCTGCGACTTCCTCAAAGCCTCACAGAAGACCTGCATCTCCACGCTCAGCCTCACAGGCAGTGTGAGCGCTGACGCTGTTTGAGGGGTGGGGAGGACGAGAGCACGAGGCATGCAGCCAGTTTCAGAAAGGCTGGCAGCCTTGAGCCTGGCTTAGCTTTCCTCACTTCCCTTCATCTTACTCTCAGGAGAGAGCAAACTAATTCTTACTCTGTTGTTAATGACTGATTATTGCTCTAAGTGGGAGGTGGTTTGGTGCAGTGATCAAATGCTTGGATTCAAGCATTTGACCGATTATGAGAACTTTCACATGGCCAGCTTGTGTGACTTTGGGCAGATTGATGTTTCTAAGCCTCCATATTCTCATCGGTGGGAATGACAGGAGCGTCTACCGTACAAGGTGGTTAGGGGCTTGACCAAAATAATCCATATCAGATGCGTAGCAGAGTACTCGGCACGGAGTAAGTTCTCCACGAACTGCAACTGCTACCTTTCTTGTTATGCTTTGCCTGTTCAAGGGAAACTGCATTTTATCTGGGACCACTGCCCTCCCCGAGTTAGCGGCACGGGGGGTGGCGGGCCTGCTGCAGCGTGGTGCCGGCAAGAGCAGGGGCCCCCGTGCGCTGTGTTTGGGGATTTTCCTGCCTCTGCCCGGCGGGCCCAGGCCGAAGGCTGCCCTGTCTGTCCTCACAGGTCCAGGGCCTGCCAAGTACCTGCGGCCATCCTGCACGGGCTACATAGACCACGACAGCTCCATGTTCCGGGAGCCGGCGTACACCCTGCACACGCGGCACTCGCAGAAGCGTGAGTGCACCCCCGCCCCAGGGCCTCCCCACGGGGACAAGGTCCCTGTTGGGGTGTGGGGCAGTAGAGGCCACAGGCCACTAGCGACCGAGGTCTGAGCTGAGTGGGACACTCAAGTGGCCTCCTGGGTCCAGAGGAAGCCAGCAGAGGTGCCCGAGTGACCCACCCCTCTGGAGGCAACTCCGTGGGGGTCCCCGGCCCGACTCCCGAGGGAGCCTCGGGACACTGGTCCTCGCAGACAGCAGAGCAGGGGCTCCTCCCTGCCTGGCCCCCAGCCGGGCCCTCCAGCTCTGGTTGCCACAGTCCTACGGGGTTCACTTGCCAGTGGCTGGGCAGGAGCGTCTGGGGCAGCAGTGGGGAGTGGGGGTGGCCACCCCAGAGCTTCCCAGCTGGCCTAGGGCCCCTGGAAGGGTGGGGCAGACGGCCACAGGAGACCTGGGGCTGCTGGCTCAGGTCCGAGAGAGGAGGGCTGAGCAGGCTGTGCTGGTGTGTCCTTGGGGGTCTGAGATTAGGGTGCCGTCAGGGCCTCTCCCTGGGGACACGCCCTCCTCAGCAGCAGCAGCCCTGGTCTGGGCTGGGCCCTTTCGAGTCCAGACAGCTGCTGCGCTGCTGTTTGTTCATCCGTTCCTCTGAACCAGTTCTTGAAAATGTCGGGTCATGGGTCAAAAGTCCCATTTTACAGATGAGGAAATCAAGGGCCCCCAAACACCCAAGGGCCAAAGGGATGTGAAGGGAGCCCTTGCTCCTCTTGAGGGGAGGGAGCCCCGTGTGAGGGGGGCCTCGGGGGCTGACCAGCCTCTCCTTGGCTGCCCTGCAGGGATCACGGACATATGCAGCCCTGGGCCTTGCTACTTCTTGGATCCCAAAATAACCCGGTTTGGAATGTGCAGCTGTCCACGAGTCCCCAATGAGGAGCGTGTTGCCAACCAGCGTAAGATGGGGCTGAGGAGGGAAGTGGGGGCTGGGAGGTTGGGGGACGGGGGCCCGCCCTTGGGACTTGAGCAGGGGCTTGGGCTGTGACTGCCTTCCCCAGGGGTGTCTGTGCATGCTAGCATCTCCCCGCAGTGGCACATCAAGACACCAGTGTCACGATGCTGACATCACCGTGTCTGGAAGCCAATGTTATGATATGCAGGCACGTCACAGCGCGGGGTTAGGGTGTCCTGGGGCTCAGGTGTGGCGGCGGCAACTTTGCCATGCTGATGCGCTCACAGGCCCTGGTGACCTCAGAATGTTTCCATGGTGCTCTCAGAGGGACAGTGTCAGGATGCTGACAGCCCCAGGGTGAAGTTATGATGACACTTGTTTTTATATTATGATGACAGTGCCATCCTGCTGATGTCAGGGTGGCCTAAGTGACCATCTTGCTGTCCCTCTCCCTGCCATAGACCCATGCAGGGGTAGTGATGTCCCTGTTCTGCTGCTAAGGTGGTCATGCTGAAGTCACAGCAGGCTAACCAGGGAATGTGGCCTGGTCCCTGCCCTGAGACCCCTCCCCTCCTGTCCCCCCCGTGCTCACTTTCAGGCCTGAGCCCCAACCTGGCCCCTTGCCACTACCACGTTGAGAAGATCCCCCCACCGGCGGAACGCAAGGCTCCCCGGCATACTTTTGGGCACCGATGCCCATACAGAGTCATGGACCCCAACCCGGCCCCCAACCAGTACCAGCTGCCAACCCTGCTGGGGCCCACCGCCCCTGTCAGCCGGGCCGCCCCCTGTTATAGTCTGGCCTCTGCAGACAGGTACTGGTTCTACAAGGAGGATGTGGCAGGAGGCCCCGGACCTGCTGCGCACACCCGGCCTGAGCCGTCCGTCTACCAGAACCGCAGTCCGGTCTACAGCATGGCCAAGCGCTTTAGCTACCCGCGCGACCACACGCCTCGGCCGGGCCCGGGCTCCCACCAGGTCCAGCAGGTCATGGCGCACAAGCCCCGCATGCCCGCCTTCACCATGGGCGTCAAGCACTCGCCCCACCTGTGCCCACTGGTCGTTGACATTCGTGACTGAGGCCCTCCTGGTGCACTAACCACTCCCCCTCCCCCAGAAATCATTTTTCTGTGCAAAATTGAGCAGTTTGACCAAGATTTCAAGTAGCAAAGCTGGTGCTTCCTGCATGCCCAGCACACGGAAAGCATTAGGTAAATATTTTCATTTATTCATCCCTTTGTTTTGCTGCTCACAGCTGCTTCCTGCGGGCCCTGCTGTGCCGAGGGGCTGGGGACCCCGGGAGGAACCGTGCAGCTCCCCGTCCTTGAGGAGTTCCGCTCTGGCTCGCCAGGAGGGAAGCTTCTTGTGCGTCCTCCAAGGAGCCTTTTGGGCAGGGACTCTGGAGAGCTGAGTTCCAGTTCCAACTCTGCCACCAACATGCTGTGTGGCCTTGCGAAGCTTCTGCCCCTCTCTGGGCCTCAGGATCGCCCTTTGCACAGTGAAGGGGAGCAGGTCTGGAAGCAGTCCAAGTTCCCCCAGTTCCAGAACTGTGTGACTCTGATCGCTCACATTGGCCCGTACCCCGGAGAGTAGCGGGGCAAGAGGGGTGCGGGCAGAGGAGGGAGGGGCCGTTCTGATTCAGATGGGGGAGGGGGTTCTCCTGGGGGAGGGGCCAAGAGGACAAGTGGAGACAGTGTGTAGGGGCAGGTGAATGTGAGAGCAAAAGCATGCAGGTGGGACCAAGGGTGCGGGGACAGGGAGTGCAAGCGGCGGGGCTGCTGGCAGCGTCCAGATCATGGGCATGGGGAGGGCTCAGGCTTTGTCCTGAGGGTGCTGGGGCTGGAAGATTCCCTGGGCGGTGGGAGAAGCTTGGACAGGATGGGCAGAGCCTGGAGGCTGCGGTCAGCTGGTAGGCTGCTGGGAGGGGTCTGCCTGTCACACGCTGTCTTTGGAGAGTCACTTGCTATGTCCCCAGCCTCAACAGCTTAGCCTGGTAGTGCCTGGTAGAGGAGGAGCCACAAAGTAGCCAGCAGGGGGCAGCATTGCATCAATCTTTAGGTCCAAGACTGTCCCACTCCCCACCCCACCCCCAACCAGCTTCTTTGCTTTTGGTCTTTGGGGAGGCTGGGGTCTCAGGGGCTGGTATTCATTCTTCCCTGGCATCCAGATCCCCAATTCACCTCCACCTGGAAGAAGACCCTCTCCCAGCAGAAAGGTGTGGAGGGAGTTCCACCCCCACCTGGCAGCCAGAGCCAAGGTGAGGCCCAGAGCAGGTGCAGCTGAGGGCAGCTGGGAGGCTGGGAGGGGAGTGGGAGCCACCGAGGGCGAGGTACTTCAAGAGGAAGGGCGAGGAAAGGCCCAGACTCAAGGACTCGGCAGAGGCACTTTCTTCTGCAGCTGCCAGAGCGCAGGGAGACAGGAAGCAAGGACCACCTCGGATCGGGCGACTAATGGCTCATCCTTGTGAACTTGAGCAATAGTCAGGTTTTAATTGAAAATGAAAATTGAATTGAAGACCTAACTTTGGACAGAAAGGAACAGAGAATATCTTTGGAATATTGAAAAGAAAGCCACATGACTAAATATGTAGAAAAGAGGCTCACGGCGAACCCTCTGGGAACATACCCGACTCTGGGCCCTGCAGTCCCCTGCCCCCCCCCCCCCGCCCCCAGCCCTGGCATTGCAGCTGGCCTGCCCTCCCTCTCCTCAACAAGCGTCCCCCTACCCCACGCAGGCTCTCTGGAGGCTGAGGGAGCTTGGGGACCCATCTGTCTTGTAGCAGACTAGAAAGATGTCATTTTGCCGACAATGCCATTTATCACAGTGGCTGCAAGAATTAGTGATGCCTGGGCTGAAAGTGTTGAGTGGGGGTGGGGGCTGGCAGGTGACAGCAGCTGATGCGTCTCTGTGTCACCAGGTCGGGGTGGTGGGGTGGGGTAGGGGTACTACAGGCCAAACTCTGAACAGGGGTTTTCGGATTCAGTGCCTACCCCAGGCCAGGACTCTCCATTAGAAAGGTAGGAAAACTGAGGCCCAGAGCCTGGAAATAACTTTGCCCACTTGACAAATTAATGGCCTGTCTCTAGAAAGAGGTCCAGGCTCAGTATATGACCAGGGTCGGGGCTCAGCTTGTGACCAGGGTCAGGGTTCAGTCTGGGGTGAGATGCTTTACTAGATTTTTGCCTCTATGGCTCAGACTGGGATAGACATTCAGCCTGGCCCCAGCTGCGACCAGATGGGGGCTGGATTGGAAGCTGGCCCTAGGGTGACAACTAACTCTTAGGGTGGGTTTGTGGTCCCAAGGGAGGAGAGGAGGAGGACAGAGGGAGTGAATCTTGGGGTAATGGAGGTGTTTGCATGAGAGATGGCCCCGCCACGAGGGGCTGGAACTCCGGGAGACGCATGGGCCTCCATTGTGCCTTGGCCTGCAGAACAACAGCGTTTAGCTCGGGACTGGTCTTCTGATGGAACGATCCCGCGCCTTCGCCTTGCTCCCCCGTGCTGGTGCCTGCAGGTAGGTGGCCTGCAGGAGGCAGACAGGCACGGCCCCCACGGCTGAGTGCTGATCTGCTTCAACGCTGGCGTCGCAGGAAGCCGGGATTCGATGCCTCTAGGACTTAAACCTGTGCCCACAGGTACTTGGCCCTGGAGCCTGGCCCGGATCACACAGACGCGACTGTCCATCCGTTCATTTGTCTAGTCAGTGGCCGCTGGCTGAGCTCCTGCCCTCTGCGGGGCTCCAGGTGGCCCAGGGTACGGAGAGACCGTTTGCACCTGGGGTCCTGGCCACCAGGCCTTCCCAGGAGGCTCTGCGGTCCGTGACAGTTCGCTCTGTCCAACCTCCGGGAGACACTGGAGGGCTGACGAGGCGCAGTGCCGGGCGGGGGCCCAGCCGAGTTCACTCCCTGCTTTCTTGGGGACAGGGGGTCACCCCAGCCAGAGCTCGGTGGTGAAATTGCAGTCACATGACCCTCCTGGGCATCGGCTGGGGCTTGGTCTTGGGGCTGGTCTCCGTGGTTTGACTGGTGCTGGAGGGACCGAGGCCGGTCAGGACGGCTCCCCGCGGCTGGGGACGGTGGCCAGGCAGCCACTCAGCGGGGCTGTGCACAGACGCGGCTGCCGCGAGCGCAGGCTGCCAGGACAGGCGGAGACGCACGACAGCACGCCGTGCCCTGCACGCACGCTGCGGGCAGCACCTCGAACGCACGCCTGGTGCTGCAGGTGCAGGGACAAACACGGACGGAGACCACACTTGGACCACACGCACACACCTGACAGTGCCACACACGCACACATGCCTGAGAGTGCCACACACGCACACACACGTGACAGTGCCACACACACACACCTGACAGTGCCACACACACACCTGAGAGTGCCACACACGCACACATGCCTGAGAGTGCCACACACACACCTGACAGTGCCACACACGCACACCTGACAGTACCACACACACACACACCTGACAGTGCCACACACACACACCTGACAGTACCACACACACACACACCTGACAGTGCCACACACGCACACCTAAGAGTGCCACACACACACACCTGACAGTGCCACACACGCACACATAC
>VSMD01052013.1:0-18726 GCA_008750895.1 Mirza zaza
CGGCCACACACCTGGCAGGGTTCGACCCTGCCTGGGTCCCCTCTGCAGGCACCCTGTGCAGGATGCAGTGGCACCACGTGACTGGGATTGTAGTCGCACTTGAGGCATCTGCTGGCCTAAAGCCCTCCAAGAAGGGCTGTGAAAGGGGGGTGGCCAGCGTGCCCCCTTCGGCCCCCTGTTGCGCCCCGCACAGGCCCCACCTGGCTGCTGTTGGAGAAGGCGTAGAGCGCCAGGGGCTTCTCCCGCCGGTTGATGAAGTCGATGGCCTCGTCCAGGCTGCGCACGTTCACGATGGGCAGGATGGGCCCGAAGATCTCCTCCTGCATCACCGGCTCCGTCTCCCGCACGTCCACCAGCACCGTGGGCGCTGCGGGCACGGGGACGGCTCAGCCCCGGGGCCACGGCCGGGACGCGACCTCCCGTGGGCCTGACTTCCCAGGACTCCCGGCCTCGGGGTGTTCTAGGGAAGAAAGTCCCCAGAGCCCCTGGGAAGGGACCGTAGGGGCTTCCCCGGCCAGCCCCGGCCTACAGGACCCAGAGAATCCCCCAGCCTCGGGCTCACAGTCAGGGGTGGCGGGACCTGAGAACCGTGGAGCCCGAGGTGACAGCGCCCAGAATGCTGGAGCTGCAGCGTCACCCTGAGCTGCTGGGCCGCACGGCCCGGGAGACTGTGGGGCTCAGGGCGGGGCCGTCGGGGTTTAGAGCCCGGGGTCGTGGGCCCACGGACTCTGGGGTCACGGCCTCGTGGGACGGAGATGGTGGGACGGGGGTTTAGGATCTTAGCACCCTGGAGCCCTCGAGCCCTGGGTGTGAGCTTCGCGAGTCCAGAGCTGTGGGAACTGAGTGTGGGGTCGCGGCGTCCCAGGCTGAGAACCGCAGCCACGGGAGCACAGCGTCTCGGGCTCGGGGCTGGGCTCTGGCCCAGGCTCTGGCCCAGCTGTGGCCCCTCCGGCGTGGACGGGCCTCAGCCCGGGTGGCCGTGGCGGGGCGAGCGGGACCCACCGATGTAGCGCTGGCTCTCGTCGCTCTGGCCGCCGATGGCCACACGGCCACAGCCCAGCAATGCCCGCAGCCGCTGGAACTGCTTCTGGTTGATGATGCGGCCCAGGTCTGGGGAGCTCTGGGGGTCGTCGCCGTAGAAACGGGTGATGGCGCTCTGCAGGGCGGGCAGCAGGCGCTCCTGGGTCTCGGGGCTGCACAGGATGTAGTCGGGGGCCACGCAGGTCTGGCCGGCGTTGAAGCAGCGGAACCAGGCCAGGCGGTTGGCCACGGTCTGGGCGTCACAGTTGTCGTCCACGTAGCAGGGGTTCTTGCCGCCGAGCTCCAGAGTGACGGGCGTCAGGTGCTTGGCAGCGGCGGTCATGACGATCCTGCCCACACGAGGGCTCCCTGGGCGTGGAGAGGAGCCAGAGTGGCCTTTGGGTCACCTGGACCAGGTGGGATGGCCTGGGCCTGGGGACCCGTGACTCCCTGGAGAGGTGGTAGGGTGGGGTTGGTGCTGGCCCTGGCCTGGGCTTTCCTTGCCACCGGCTGCCACTTTGTAGTCCAGGACTCTGCTCATCCCTTCCCCACCCTGAGCCGGGCGCAGAGCCTGCGGGAGGAAAGACGCGGCTGCCCCTGGCTCCCCCTCCCGAGCTGGGCCCCTCGGCTCCTACCTGCCTCCACACCTCACCCTGCTCACCTCGCAGGAGGCTCTACAACATGCCACGTGGAACCCTCCCCACGTCTCCATTCTCCTCTCTCACCTTTGGGGATCCCCTGTCACCCAAGGCTGGAGTCCAGCTCTTCGTCTTGTGACGTCTAGGTCTCTCCTTTCTCCTGGTCTTTAGGTCTGACCTAAACCTGGCAGCTCTGCCACCCTCACCGTCCACCTGTCCCTCCCTCCTGACCCTCTGAGTGGGCTGGTCCAGGGCCATGCAGTCATCCCAATGTCCTTCCCGGCTCGGCCTCCCCTGTCCTCTGTGCTGACCTCGTGGGCCTGACAGTCTCCCTCATCCCCCCGCGTCCTCTGCCTCAGACCCGCCAGGGCCTCAGGACCTGCTCCCCAGGCCTGGCCCGGGGCCCGAGCCACCTCATCTCCTGGGACGGCCAAGGCTCACGGCCGCACGGCCCACCTGTCACTTCTCTGCTCTCGCCTCTGCCCCTCCCGCTGTGGCTCTCCCTTGGCTCCTCCTGTCTCTGCGCAGACGTGGCCTGGCCAGTCTCGCCAGGCCCTCCCCACCACGGCCCGTCCTCCAGCCCCACGTTCTCATCCTCTCCCTGCCTGTTCTCCGCCCCTCGCTGACTCGAGACCTCAAGGTTTTGTCCATCCAGTCCTTGCTGTGCCGCGAAGGACAGCCCGCGGAGCTTCCCAGTGGCTCCGTGTGCCATATAGGACGTCATCGTCACTGCTTTCACCCTCAGCCCGCAGCCCTGTCTTGGGGATGGCCCCAATTTTACAGGGAGGGAAACTGAGGCCTGGAGCAGTTGGGGTCCCGGCTGGGTCTGTCAGCCTGGGACAGCTGGGGTGCGGGCAGCTGGGGTGCCTGGTCTGGAAGCTGCCTCCTGGGGCCTCCTTTTAGCCAGTTGAAGGCCTCATCCCTGTGCCCCCTCCGTCCCCTCTCTGTTAGCAGCTGGGGGCAGATGGGGCTTTTCCTGGGCTGGAGGCACGGTCTGGAGAGGGGAGGCCAAGCCGTAGCCCCTGCTCTGACCCTGTGCGCAACGTGGGAGGCCAGCCAGGCGCCACTCGGACCTGGCCTCCTCGGCTCTTTCGTCTCTTCTAGAAACTTGTCCTGGTCACTTGAAGCCAGACAGTGTCTGTGCCGTGCCAAGATGATAGCCGGTGAGCACCCCTCTCACTGACGGCTTGGGTGCAAATCCCAGCCTGCCCCTGTCCCTGCCAGCATGGTGACCCCGGGCAGGGCACTGTGTCCCTTCATCACCCTGAGCCTCCGATCTCTCGTCTGCCTGCCTGCAGGGGTGGCCGTGGGACTGGTAGGGTTGCCTGCAGGGCCTGGCCCAGCGGGAGCTCAGCACGGCCAGGTGCTGTGAGTCATGAGACTTTGGCTGGCGGATAGGCTGTGGCCCTGGACGTGGGGCTCTGTCCCTTTCTGAAGGGTCCTGAGGTCCAGGGCTGCTCCCAGCCTGGTAGAGAGAGAGAAACGAGCAGGTCGTGGAGCCCCAGCGCTTGCCCGGTCTGGGCCCTCCTGGCTGGCTGCTGCCTCAGTCCCTTGTGGACTCCCTCAGAGTTAGGGACAAGACCCCTGGGGGTGGGCTGTCCTCCCCTCCCCCGGCCTCACCTGTGAAGAAGATGTAGTCGAACCTGTGCTCCAGCAGCTGCCCCATCTCCTGGGGCCCGCCCAGCACCACGGCAAAGCAGCTCTGCAAGGCGGGACGGGCGGAGGCTCCTCTGGGATCCCAGCCCCAGAGCCTAGAGGCTGGCGTGCCTGCCCTCCTGGCCCCTGGCCCCGTGCCTGGCCTGGCCCCGAGTCACCAGGCCTCCAGGTGGCTGGCAGGGGAGTGGGAGTGGGGAGCTCCCCAAGGCCCAGCCCAACAGGGGCGAGGTTGGCTGTGGCCGGGCTGCAGGGAGGGCTGAGGCCAGGCCGGGCGAGCAGGGCGAGCAGGGCAGACGTGGGACCCCAGGGAACAGGCTCCTCAGAGGGAAACTGAGGCTGTGGGCATGGTTGGGATGCGGGTCTGACTGACAGGCCCTTTCATGCCAGGGCCGCCCAGCCCACCAGCCCTGCTCACCTGGTCCAGGTATCGGGGCAGCACGTCGGCCAGGACCTTCTCCACGCTGCTGCTAATCTCCGACGGCTTCAGCACCACACAGTTCCCTGCGGGGCAGGCGGGGAGAGAGCTGGGGAAGGCGTCGCCCACCCCTGGTCTCCTCAGATCCCCAGGGTGGGCGCCAGCCTCGCACATGTTCAGAGGAAGAACCTGGTTCAGAGAGGTGACATCACCAGCCCAGGCCACACAGCCCGGGGATGCTGGACCAGACCTGGTTCCAGCTCACGCCTGTCCTCCCTGGCTCGGCAGGAGGCCGGAGGTGGGCACAGCGGCAGGAAGGCAGGGACTCAGCTCTCACCTGCCGCCAGGGCACCCACCAGGGGCACCAGCGTCAGGTTCAGCGGGTAGTTCCAGGGCGCGACGATGAGCACCAGGCCGAAGGGCTCCTTCCGGATGAAGGCCGAGTCCAGCTGGGTGGCCTGGGCCGGGAGCCAGAGGTGGACGTGAGGCGCCCGGAGCCCTCTGCCCCCACAGCCACCCGTGCCCGGAGAGGCCACCCCGTGGAGCCGACAGTGGCTGAAGCCCCCGCCGCCCTGACGCCCGGCGCGCTCACCAGGTTCTTGGGCGCCCTCTGGTCCTTCATCCAGGCCCGCAGGTTCCTGAGGGCCAGGGTGACCTCGCTCTGGCTGATGGCGATCTCGGACAACTCCGACTCAAAGGCTGACTGCGGGGAGGCGGTGGGGTCAGGGGACCCCGGGGTCAGCAAGTGGCCAGAGCCCAGGGGAGGGCACAGCCTCCTCGAGCAAGGCCTGCTGTTATTCACTCATTCATTCATTTACTCCTTTGTTCCCTCACTCCGTGTTTGGCGTGTGCTTCCTGCGTGAGGCGCTGTCCCTGTGCCCAAGTGCAAGCTGCCCCCGGGGGCTGACCGTGTAGCGGGTAGTCGGCGCGACGGTGAGGACCCCGATGGCACCATTAGGTTGTGGCGGTGCTATGGCCAGAACAGAGCCGGGCTGGGGGGCGGAGACAGCAGAGCGTGTGGGTGGGCGTGCGTGGCGGGTGCAAGTGTGCACACGAGCGTGGTGCTTGCGTGTGTTCGCTCTGCTTTATACAAGATGGTCAGGCCCGGCCTCCAGGATGAGGGGACATTTGAGCAGTGATCTGAAGACAGGGAGGGAGAGAGCCCGTGGGTACCTGGCGGTGGAATATTCTGGGCAGAGGTGCTGGCACGTGCCAAGGCCCTGAGGTGTGTAGGAGTTTGCTCTGTCCCTGCCTGGCAACGAGAGCAGTGGGCCAGGTGACAGGGCCAGGCAGCCAGGGCGAGGACTCCCGAGCAGAACAGGGACAGGACCCAACCCAGGTTTTGACAGGACTGCCTGAGTGGCCTGCCGCGTGGGGGCCCGTCTGCCTGGGACACGGGGCAGAGCCATCCCTGAGTAAATGCTGGCATTTCATAGGCCGGGCCAGGGGCACCACCAGGTTTCCAGGCAGGAGTGAGAAGGAGAGGAAATCAGTAAGGACATTGTCCCGATCTCTGCCAATTGATGTGTCCTGCCCTGCCCCAGGGAGCAGAGACCCCCCAGCCGTCTGCAGGCAGCTGAGGCCGGCCAGGGGGGCGGAGCCAGGCCGACCCCACCTGAGGGGCGGAGCCAGGCCGACCCCACCTGAGGCACCGCAGGCTCCCATGTGTCAGAGCAGAAGGGGACAGGCCCAGGGGCCGACAAAGCCCAGAGGGGGAGCCCTGCCCAGGCCACTCAGCCAGCCAGGGGCAAGGCCAGGGCCAGAGCTGAGCCCTGCGGGGAAGGGAGCGTGGCTTTGGAGGAGGACATTGCAGCCACCAGCACTTCCTAATCTTGGGTCTGGCTCCAACAGCTTCCAGCACAGAGCCCTGGCCCTCCCGCCGCGCCGCGGGCGCCCACCAAGCCTGGTAATTGCCTGGCACCTCAGCCAGTTTCCCAGAGCGTCTGCGCCGGGCCCGACTTTTCAAACAGGGGCAGCTCGCTGTCCCTCAGGCCGCTGGAGGGCCGTTGGAGAGCGCGGGCACACTCCACACGCGCGCACTGCAAACACACCCGGCGGGCCGGATACATGCCCTTGGCGGGCCGCATGTGGCCCGTGGGCCGTAGTTTGGGGACCCCTGGTCTGGACCCAGCCTGGCACCTCCACTTTGGAAAAGCAGGCTGTCGTGAGCCGGTTCAAGCCGGTGGGTAACCGGCCGCCCAGGAGGCTGTTGGGGTTCACTGAGAGAATGCAGCCGGGGCAGATGCTGCCCGGGGGTGGGGACGGGTGGGGGTGGCTGGATTTTCTGGGCTGCTGCCCCTTTGTGGGGCTCCTGTACCTGGGACAGGAAGGCAGCAGGGGGCATCTGAGCCGAAGGGAGGAAAGGGAGCAGGTGGTCTGCTCAAGTCTCATGGAGGCTCAGAGGCCGGGCATCGGTCCCGGGAGGCAACAGGCTGGGGTAGGATCTGGACACTGTGGCCACCGAGGCACGGGCAAATGACATTTTGTCCACAGAACAGGGCCCGGGGTGGGGGGGGCAGCCCCTTGGACGGCTGGCCGGGGCAGGGGCAGTCACGCAGGTGGGCCCCGCTGGCAGACAGGTGGGGGGTGGGCCGCAGGGCAGTGTGCTGCTTGGGGTCCTGCCTTGGCTGCCGCTGGACTTGGGAGGGGCTGAGCCCCCAGGGTTCGCACAGCGGCCGCGATGCCCCCTGCACCCAGAGTGCAGCCAAAGTCCTCCTCGGCCTATCTGGGGAGACCCGCTCCCCAGACCTTATCTTTCGTGTCTCTGCCTCTGCCTCCCGCCCACCTCCCTGCTGCTGCTCAAGCACCGACACACCGAGCACCTGCCTCAGGGCCTTGGCACGTGCCGTGCCTGCTGCCACTTCGTCCATGTGGGCTTTCCCTCTCCTGCTTCATCCCTCTGCTCCAATGCCCCCTTCTCAGAGAAACCTCCCCTGGGCCTCCCCGACCCCACAGGTAAAGGAGCAGCCCGGTCCTGCCCTTCCCCTTCATTCTGTCTCCATGGCAGTGTTTCAACCCAACATGCTATGTCACTGTTTATTTACTGTCGTATTATCTCCACGGGCACAGGGACTTTGTTTCATTTCTGCTGTACCCCCAGAGCCTAGATGAGCAATGGCACATAGTAGGTGCTCAATAAATAGCTGTTGCAGGAAGGCAGAGACAGACGACTGGACGAATGCAGGGGAGCAGGCTGTGGCCCAGGGGCGGAGCTGGGCTGTGACGGGCTTTTCGTTCCCCTTCACGAGGATGCAGCTGTCCCCACCCCCTGTCCCAGCCGCCCCCGCCCCCGCCCCGCTGCCCACCTTGTGCAGGTCCTGGGCCAGCGCGTCCTGCAGAAGCTGCTTGTTGTCCTGTAGGAAGCGGCCCAGGCCCCTGAGCTGCTCAGCCCGGAACTCGGCCGGCCGCGTGCGCCCCGAGCTGAAGGCCTCCCGCAGCCGCCGCAGCATGTCCTCGAAGGGGTCCATCCTGCGGGGGGCGAGGGGGGGGCGGCGTGGGCTGGAGGACGCTCCCGCCTCGGACACCCACTGGGGGACCTCACGGGGGCCAGGGGCTGACTGTGACCCCCGCCCCCCCCGCAGGACACACACACACCCACAGACGTGCAGACCACTCCTGGAGCGGTCCGGAGGCCTGGAGGTGGCTGCAGGCCTGGGCGTGGGCTTGGGGACAGCCTCTCCATGGCCCCCACGGGAGGGCAGGCAGGCAGAGGGTCACGCTTCTTCCTGTAGAAATTAGCCCCAACCCCTGGCCTCAACCTGCCCTGGTGCCCCCGCCCTCCAGAGGTGGAGTGGCCTCCCCCCTGCCTGCCCTGAGTGGAGTAAACAGGAGTTTGCTGAGTGGAGGGACATTCTCCAACATTCTCCAACCACGGCCACCACCTCGGAACACTCCAGACACAGAATTCTCTGTCCTCCCCTGTCCCCAGCCCAGGCTGGCCGGTGGTGGCTCAGAGGTCTAGGTGACCTGGGGCAGTGGCCTCCTCTCCCCGAGCCTCAGCTGCCAGGGAAGAGGGAAGGATACCTCGGGCCCCCAGAGGCCCAGCTGCCCACCTGGCCCGGGCTGCCGTGTTTGGAAGAGGAGGTGACGGTGGAGGCGAGGGGTGAGAGGGCAGTCGTGCCTCCATGCTGTCACCAGCCGGGGCTGGCAGGCAGGGTAGGGCCCTGACATTCCCCCGGGCCCTGCCTGTTTACCTGAGGCTCATCAGAGGAGCCCTCTGACGCACTCACTGCTCGGCCTGGTGCCAAGGACCCGTGGGGACCCTTTCCTCCTCTAAATCCCTTCCCTTCAGGGTTCAATTTGGCTGATGCCTCCTCCAGGCCGTCCACCCTGATTACACCCTCAGCCTCTCCCACAGTGGCCCGTTGGCTTTGCTGCCCAACGACGGGCTCTGGGTGTGACAGCTGCCTAGTCACACTCTGTCCCCGTGCCTCGCCCGTTTCCCCCTCCCAGTGGACTGGGAGGCAGGCCCCTCTTTGCCTACTAAACTCATCATTTGGGACTTGGTGCCCCAAGTGCCTCATCTGTTAGGGGCACGACTGTAGCCCCTGCCAGCTGGCCGTTGTTCCCCCAAAGCTGCGCTGTCTCCCCCGAGGGCCGAGCCCGCCCCGGCCCAGGATGACCTGGCCCCACAGGTGTGCCGAGAGCCGGTCTGCAGCCCTGGGCCGTCCCCGGCTGGTGTGACTGGGGGCGCCGGGCTGTCCCCACAGGCCTCTCGCTCTGATTAGGAGAAACTGGGCAGCTGCCTCAGCGCAGGACAGGCACGGTGGCCCCCAGAGGGGGTGGGCAGGTCACGGAGGGAGACTGAGACCCAGGAGCCAAGAGCCCTGCCGCCCCTGGAGCTGCCAGCCTTGTCTCCTGGCTGTGCCTCTCACTGGCTGTGTGACCTTGGACAAGTCACTCACCCTCTCTGCCTCGGTTTCCTCATCTGTAACATAGGGAGGAGCGTAGCACCTGGTCTCGTCGTGACAATTAAATGACACAATGCTGCATAAAGCGTTTGCCGTTGTGCATGCAGAAAGTGCCCAGCCAAGGCCAGCGAGGGTATTTGCACCACACAGTCTGCAAATGTTTACTCCCCGCCCCATCCACCCCGGGATGTTTACCTCCCCAGGCCCCCTGCCGCTGCCCTGCTCTCTCCCTCAGGCTTCACGGAGGGTGCCAAAGGCTGACCACACCTGCACCTCCCGCCCTTCACAAGAGTCCCCGCAGAAGCCACAAAAATGTGAGGCACGGGAGGTGAATGGGGAACCTGTGGGCAGGGCAGTGGGCAGGGGCTCTGCGGGTGGGGGTGGGGGCCTGGATGGAACATTCCAGCACCCTCTCCTAGCAACACTGAGGCCCACTCACCCAGGGCAGCAGGACACACATCTCCCCTGCAGGGCCACCAGACCTGGCATTGTCCCCTGTGGTTGGTCACTGGGGATGGAGAGCCCAGCAGGGACAGGGAGCTGGGCAGGACCCGGGCAGGCAGGGAAACCAAGGCTGCCTCCTACCCGTGGGGTCCCTGGGCATGTGGCATCACAGAGGAGCTGAGGAGCCACTGTCGGCCCTCAGAGCAGGGGCCTCCTGCATGGGGCGCTGGGCCGGGCCCCGAGCCCCCTCGCCTGCCCTGCCTGGAAGGATGTGGCGCCCCACGTGCCTGCCTGACGCATTTAGCCACCACAGCAGCCCAGTCGAGGCCGCTGTTCGCCCACTGGGGGATGGAGGCCAGGCCCAGACAGGGCAAGGAGCTTGCCCAGTGCACCCCGCTCCCGGCACTGGAACCCCGAGTCCAGAGGAGCACAAGGCTATGCGCCCCGACCCCCACCTCCTGGCTGGACACCTACTGTCCCGCTGTCCCCCGGGGGAGGGGCAGCCAGAGTCCTCGGGGAAGGGGAGGCTTCTGGGCTGGGCGTGAAAGCTGCAGACCCAGGGCCAGGCAGACACTGGCACGTCAGCGGGGGACAGGGTGCCCGGCCAGGGTGAGAAGTCGCACCCTGGTTCCGTTCCCTCGGCCTCCGCCTCTCGCCACTGCTGCCAAGCCCGCCGTGCTAGGCCGGGTCCGAGACCTCTTTTTACCTCCTTGGGCTGAGCCGCTGAGGTCCAGGCCTGAGAGGCCCAGGGTCCCCGGGGCATGGGCCACCCCACAGCTGGCTGAGGTGGCCCCAGCTTCCACCTGCTGCTCTGGTGTCTGTCCCAGACCTGCAGCTTCTGGGCGAGCAGGGTGGGGTGGGAGTTGCTACATCATTTGATGGCGAAAGACATCTGATGGGGCCAGGGCAGGACCAGGCACTTCCCCTCAAGGCCACGGGCCTCTAACAATGACGACCAGCGCTGACTGCCAGGCACCGTGCCAAGGCCGTGCTCGCCGTGGGTGCCCGTGGCTTCTGGCACGGTGCTCCCGAGAGGTCTCTTGGAAGAGGGTGGAGGGGGGAATGGGGCCCGGCACTTGGGTCTGCTGGCTCCAAAGCATCATGGGAGTGAACTGCCACCCTGTCCCATCTCCGTGGCAGGGTCCTGCTGAGGGGCGGCCCACAGGGCAGACCCCGGCTCATTCTATACCACTCATCTATAGCACTGGCCTTCTAAGAATACTTCCCAGTGCTGCGTGGTCTGGGGGCCCAGTGACCTGGGTTCAAAGCACAGCAGCTGTGTGTATAGCTAGGAGGCGGCGGCAGGTCGCTTGGCCTGTCTGTGGCTCACTCCCCACCTGTAACAAAGGGCGGTACCTGCTGCCACCCTGCTGCTGGGAGAATTCAGGCAGAAAGCCCCGCACATGCACAGGGTGAGCCTGGAAGTACCCGGTGACCATGGCTCTGATCCATCGCTATGCAGAGGGCTGTGAGGGACGCATGGACCAGAGGGGGCCTGGGGAAGGAGACCCCTGGGTGGGGGCCCTAGGGGACCTTGATCCAGCATGGGTGCCAGGGAGGCAAGAACATCATCCTGAGATCCAGGTGGGGACACAGATGTGACGGAGGGAGTGAGCGTGGCAGTTTGAGGGCAGGGGGACCCTCATCAGGGCAGGCAGAAGGCAGGGGTCCTGGGCTGGCCTCAAAGGCCCCACAGGCCCTGACACCCCAGGGTCTCTAATTCTAGTCTCCGGCCATCTCGCCTTGCTCAGAGTTGCCGGAGGCTTTTATTTTAGATGGAACCTCTGTACCAGGCCCCAGCAGGTCAGACCAACCAAAACGGAGCCACTCGTGCCAAGCGCCACGTGATCAGACTGAAATTGTAAGAGGGTAGATAGATCCCAAAACAACTGCCCAGTTTTTCCTGAAAGCAGGAGATTGCCGTCTACCTGAGTCAGCAAGATTGGGGCATCTGCTCCACCCCGACCCTTACAAAAGCAGCCAGAGTAACCCGGTGCTCACCTGCCAGTGTGTGCTTCCCACTCTTCTGCTCCCTTGTCACCGCCGCTCCCAGCCCACTGTCCCGCCACTGCCTGGCCGGGGCCCCCTCTGCTTTGCAGAATGGAGGCCGCCTCCATCCGGGAATTGTCAATAAAAGCCGATTGGATCTATAACTAAGTTTCTTGTCATCTTGGCTTTTGAGAGCCCTCGCCTGGATTTTCACAAGGTCTCCCAAAGCTCCGGGCAGCACCCTTCCGGTCCATGAGGTCCTTGGGGAGCTGGGGGCCACGCCAGCCCCCGGCCACACCCCACGGAGAGGCCGCGGGCCCTGGCACAGCTCCCTGACCCCGGCCACTTCCCTCTGATAAGCGCCTCCTGGGTGGGGCAGGTCCGGCGAGCTCCTCCTTCCCTGGACCCTGACTAAGTCCCTCGCCGAGGAGGACTCTCTCCCAGGGTCGCTTGCTGCCGGGTCCCTGCACCTGCGCCGGGCACGCACAGTGGTGCCCAGGAAATAGCTGTTGCCTGAAGGGACGCTTTGCCCCCTCCAGGATGGGACACAATTCCTTCCCGGGGCAGCTGGGCCCCTCAGCTCCCTTAGAGAGCGCCCCGAACCCCGGCAAGAGGAGGCCCCGGATCCCCAGCGAGAGGAGGCCCCCCCAGCCAGGCTCGTCAAAGTGTGGGTGCTGCTGGCCCCGGCTCTCCTGGTTTCTCCCTGCCCTTCCTCCCCAGCAGGCGATGAGCCCAGCGGGGACAAGGCCGCCTGTGTGTGCTGCTGCGTGTGGCCAGCCCTGCCCGGGGGGCCGGCAGCAGGGTGCTGAGCGGGACCCCGCCCTGACTGCCGGCCGGCTGCAGCCAGCCTCCCCGGGGTACTGTACCTGAGGCCCGGACAAGCCGCCCTCCTCCTGGCCGTCCCGCTTTGCCCGCAGCTCTGCCGTGGCGAAATGTCCAGCTCAGGGCCGGCCCTGGGGCGGGGCTTCCTGGCCTGGTTCCTGACTTGGCTCTGGGCCGGCTGGAGGCTGCGCTGCCTCCCCGCTAGAGCCTCTCCCGGGCCGCACAGAAGGAACTAGGTGGGCGGAGAGGGCCGGCACCAGGCCGGAGCACACGGCGGGTTTGAGCTCTGAGCCGAGGGGCCAGCCCAGCGACAAGGAGAGCCGGGGCAGTGGCTGCAGGAATAGCGGTGTGTGTGGGGGGCAGCTGCCTGGAATAGCAGGGAAGGCTCTGTCCCGCCTCCCTTAGGGCCTCCCCCACCGGAGCCTCAATTTCCCCGTCTGCAGAATGAAAAGTTCACACCCGAAGATGGCTGGAGTCCAGAAATGCCACCTCAGGGGCCACGCCTGCCGCCTGCTCTGTTTCCCAGCCCCTGCGTATCTGTCCCTCAGCATCACCCATGGACCACCCCATTCACGGAGCCCGTCACCCCCAAAACCTGACATTTCACAAATGAGGAGATGGGGGTCCAGAGAGGGGCTGGCCTCATGGGGCGTGAGTGGCGGAATTCTGTCTCCCGGGCTGGGGCTGCACCCACCCCAGATGTCCCCTCTGCCTCCTGGGGACGAGCGCCGCCCTCCGCCCTCCAGGACATCGGTCATGACGCCAAGCATCGCCATGGTGGCTCCTGCGGTCCCACCCCGCTGCGGTGCCAGAGCTGTGCCAGGGGTCTGTCCCCTGCCTTGGCCCCGGCCCACCCTGGGCACACCTGCCGGAGCCAGCACAAGTGGGGATGGTGCCCAAGCAGCTGCTGGTGTCAGACAGGTAGGCGATTGGGTTACAGGTGTGGGGGAAGGAACATCCTTTGTGCCACTTCCTGGGCCCACTGCCACCGCAGTCTCCCTGCGCGCTGCTGCCCTGGGCCCGCCTGGGCTCCTGGCCCCGGGGCCTCTGGGCCGACCTGGCACCTGGGAGGTGCCCATCACTGCCACCTCCTTCCCAGCTCCCCCGCCTACCTGGGAGGGCAGAGAGGTCTCCTGGTCCACGCCCACTCTGGTGGCCTCTGGATTTCGCTAGTTAGGGTGGGGGTGAGGGGCTGCCGAGGCCCCGGTCCTCTGTGTGGGATGGAGCCCCCGGCTGCCGTCAGTCACGTGGCTCAGCATGTGACAGCCCTGCCCTGCTGCTCTCTGGAGCTGAGCCAGGCAGGAGCCACAGCAGAGCGGGTGCCAGGCAGGGCTGCACCAGGGCTGAGGCTGCAGCTCTCAGCTAAGGAGGAGGCCCAGAGAGGGGCAGCCACTGGTCTAAGGCCACACAGCAAATCAGGGACCCAGGTGAGGAGGTTCTGGTGGGTGGGAAGGGTGTCATAGGATCCTGAGCTGGAGGGCTGTGGGGAGACCTCCTCCTACAGGGTCTGAACTTGTCATGGATTCAGGGAGGAGGCCCCCAAAGAGGCCTGTCCTCCTGGGACGGGGTCCGGGAGGCCACGCACCTCAGAGGCGACAGGGGCTGGACTCTCCCTTCTCTGGGTTGGGCTCAGTGGGGCCTTGGAGTTATGTCCTTGTTGAGGAGCGTCCAGCATAAACAAGGGGCCCTCTGGGTGGGGCACCGCCAGGAGTCACTCTTAGAGCCGGCTCTGGTGGGGAGGGGGCTCTGCTGAAGCCCCAGGCCAGCCAGGTGGGGCAGGGGGAGGGGAGCACAGAGGTGCTGAGGCTCCTGGTGTGGCCACGTTCGCGGCTCTGGGTCAGCCTGGGCAAGCGCCTCGCTGCTTTGGGCCTGGGTGTCCTCGTGAGAATGGGGCGACTGTCTGGGGTTGCCGACAGGTAAATGGGATAACACAGTGAGCACTTAGCTCGGCACCTGGCACAGAGGTGGTGAGGTGAGAGGCCTGGGTTCATACCCCGGTCTTGTCACTAATCTGTGTGACCTCAGGTTACTGTCACAGCCTCTCTGTGCCTCTGTATTACCATCTATAAAATGGGATGTGCAATAGTAAAACATGCCCAGGCGACTGTGAAGGTGAACTATGTCAGTCCGTGTCTGTGGGCCTGTACTTGTTACCACTCTAAGTGCCCCCTGTCCCCCTCTGAAGGAGTCTGACGAGAGCCACCGTACAGGCTGCAGGACAGGAGGGTGGCCCAGTCCCCTGCTGGTGCCAACACCTGCCCTCCAGACCCCCTCAGCCCCGACAGCCTCTGCCAGGGCCCCCGGCTTTGGGCTTCCCACCACTCCCGCCCTCTGCTCCTGTCCCCAGGTTACAGAGGGGCACTGAGGCCCGGAGAGGGCTGGGACAGCCCAGGGCTTCTCTCTGCCTCCACCAGGGCCTGCGGGCCCCTCTCCCTGGGCTGGGCCCCTTCCGTGTGGGCCCATGGGAGGAGGGGCCAGGCCCTACTGCCATGACACCTGTGGGGCTTCGGTTGGAGGACCGACATTGTTTCCACCTGTGGCCTCCAGCCCCAGGGCAGCATGTGCACCAGGAGCCCTCTCAGGCGCCTTCTAGATGTGCTCCTGTCTGACCTTCGCAGCAGCCCTGTGAGGCAGGTAGAGTCAACACCATTTTACAGGTGAAGAAACTGAGGCCCAGCCAGGGGGCGTGACTTGCTCCAGGTCACGTAGCAGGTGAGCAGAGGAGCCTGCCGGCAGGTGAGGCAGCGAGATGCTCTCAGGTGGGTCCGAGGCCCTGAGAGCTAGGCTCAGCAGGTGTCTCAGCCGGGAGGGAATGGATGAATGAATGAATGAATCAATGCATCCACCCACTGCCCGTCTGCCCTGGGGATGGAGGTCAAACAGGAGCGCATCTAGAAGGCACCTGAGAGGGCGCCCGGTGCACGCAGGTGAATGCTCAACATATGTGGGTGCTCACCATATGCGAATGCCCCCTGCACCTGTCCCCACCCTCGTCCCTGAGGCCCTGGCCCTGCCTTCCCTCCCCTTCTTGCTGGCCTTGAAGGCTACACCTACCCTGGCGCCAAGGAGCAGGGCCCCCCAGAGGCCAGCGTGACTCCCGCCAGGGTGCAAAGGTGGAGGCCGCAGGGGCACAGTGCCCAGGACACAGTCGGCACTCAGTGAGCAGTAGAGATTGCCAGCACTCACTTGCTCACTAGGCAGACCTTTACTAAGCACCGACTGTGTGCCAGACACAATTCTCATGTACTGCTCGGACATTAAATTGTCTGTGCTTTGCAGTTGAGACGACAGAGTATGGTGACCTGGCCGGAGCCACCCAGAGAGGACACACAGGGATTCAAACCCGGCCAGGCCCGAGTCCCCGGCCCTTGATGTTTCCAGGGTGTGCTCACACAGGAGTCGGGGGGGTCCTCGGCACGGGGTGAGCCCTTCACCCCTGACTCCTGGGAGCCTCATGTCTCAGCTGAAAACGGCGGCCACCGTCTCCTGGACATTTGCTGGCAGGCACTCCTCAGCTTGGGGGCTCCCCAACAGCCTGTGAACCAGACTCAACTCCTACCAGGAGGAACAGAGGGGAGAAGGGAACTGGATATTTTCTGTTTTGGGGTTTTGTTTTGTTTTAGCTAGCCAGCTTTTGCAAGCCAGTTGTCTGGATATTTAAAAAAGTGTCCCAAGTGGTTCCGGCCAGGGGGACAGCCAGCGCTATGGAGTGTCAGCTCGCAGGGTTGGAGCCCCGTGGGCACCGGCGGCGGCCCTGAACCCAGTGCCCGCTGGGTGGGTCAGGAGGCTCTGACCTGGCCGCAGGGTGTTGCTGGGGTCACCCTCTGTGGTCCCTCAGCCGCCACAGTCCCGGCCTCCCCGTGGCCCTACCCGAGCTCCCGTTTGCAGATGCCAAAGCTGAAGCTAAGGGGGCTCAGGCTGTGGGTCCAGGGGTGCCACTAGTGTCCTGCAGGGCTCCTTGATGACCTGCAAGAGCAAGGCCTGGAGGTGGGGCTGGGGCTGACCAAGGCAACACTTAGGGGAGCTTAGAACAGGCCTGGCACTTTGCATTAACTCAATAGTTCTGCCATAGCCCCCCGAAGCAGTGCTGAGCGTCCTTGTTTTACAGGTTAGGAAACTGAGGCACAGAGTGGTGGAGCTAGTTCCTACAGCCCAGAGCCGGGGAGTGGCCGAGCAGCGATTTGAACTCCTATGGCTGGTAGAGGGCACACGCGCACTCCCTGCGCTAGCGACGCGGAGGAGGCGGCCCGCGGGGCGGGGCGGGGCGGCCGGCGAGGGAGGAAGTGTGGGACAGTCGCAGGGGCTCCCGGGGCCGCCGCCGCGATCCGTGGGGTCGGGCATGGAGCCGCCGCTCTACCCGGTGGCGGGGGGCGCAGCGCCGCAGGGCGACGAGGACCGGCTGGGGGTCCCCGACGGGCCCGAGGCCCCGGTGAGGAGCGGGACTGGGGACGCGAGGGGGCGCGGGGGCGCGCGGGCCCGGGGGGCCAGGGTCTCGGGGCGGCGCGGGGCGGGCGCGGGCCCGGGCACCTGCCCGGTGCGAGCGCGTGCGTGCGTGCCCGCAGCTGGACGAGCTGGTGGGCGCCTACCCCAACTACAACGAGGAGGAGGAGGAGCGCCGCTACTACCGCCGCAAGCGCCTCGGCGTGCTCAAGAACGTGCTGGCGGCCAGCGCGGGCGGCATGCTCACCTACAGCGTCTACCTGGGTACGCGGCCGCCCCCTGCCCCCACCCCTCCTCCCCACCCCGTCCCCGCCGGCCGGGAAATGGAAACCGTCGCAGGCCGCCCGGCCCCTTTCGCTTCCCCATCAGCCCTCCCCGCGGGCAGCTGCGGCCGCCCATGTGGGGGGGGGCAGTGTCACGCAGGGCAGTGTCCCCGGTCCCAGCCAGAGCCTCCGTGTGGCTGGGGGGGCGGCTGGGCTCCCGGGGCCCCGAGGGCCGGCGGAGCAATGCGGGTGGGGGGCCGCCGAAGCTGCCACCGGCTGGCAGAATGCTTGGCACACCTGTCTGTGACCTCTGTCCTGAGGGGCGCTGGAATTGGGGATCCCTTTGGTGCCCTGAGCTCCCCGCGAGGCGTGCCTTCCTGCCTCTGCGTGGTTGCCCCCGAGCCAGGCTGCTCCGTCCATGCCCGCCCCCGCCCCCAGGCCTCCTGCAGATGCAGCTGATCCTGCACTACGACGAGACGTACCGCGAGGTGAAGTACGGAGACATGGGGCTGCCCGACACCGACAACAAGATGCTCATGGGCATCAACGTGGCGCCCATCGGGGCCCTGCTCTACACGCCCGTGCTCATCAGGTGGGGCGCCGCTGTCCCCGGATGGCGGGCGGTCACCCCACCTCAGAGGGGTGCAGAAGCTGATGGACCATGAGGTCCCCAGCTGCTCTGGTGTCGCGGGGGGCAGGGAGCTCCCTGGCCTTGGTGAGGGGGGGGGGGGTGAGAGCGAAGGGGCGAAACCTGGGTTTGGGGAAGGAAACAAGACCGTTGCCCGGGACGCATTTGGTTTTGAGCAACAGAGTCCCACAGGCTCCTTGCCTGGGCTTGCCTGTGCCCCACATGGCCTCCTGCCCTGGAGCCCACGGCCACTGTGACCCTCTGGGTTGGGGCCTGGAGTCTCTGCAGCCTCTCCGATCAGTCAGCAAAGCCCAGGCACACACCCTGGCCCGATCCTCCGTGACTGGTGTTGAGAGGATGCTTCTCACAGAAAGGGGCGTGGCTGGCAGGTGCCCCAGGGGGTCCACTCTACACCTGAGCCCTGCAGGCTAGAGCGAAAATCCCTTCCGCAGCACTCTCCCGGAGGGGACCCAGTGGACAGGTTGGGTGGGCGTAAGTTACCCCATTTATTTACTTGTTAATCTCCTTCATCATAATTGTACAAACATCGTTAGAATCATAACTGAAACCAGAAAAAGGGTAAGGTCTCCAGTAAATCGGCCACCTCTGCTGTCACCTGTAAATGGATAGCATTTACATCCTCGTCACCAGAGTGCGTGTGAGCAAGTGTGAGCAATGTTCACTTTCGCTTTTTTTCTTTTTTTTTGAGACCAAGTCTCACTCTGTTGCCCGGACTAGAGTGCTGTGGCATCAGCCTAGCTCACAGCAACCTCAGACTCCTGGGCTCAAGCAATCCCACTGCCTAAGCCTCCCAAGTAGCTGGGACTACAGGCATGCGCCACCGTGCCTGGCTAATTTTTTCTATATATGTTTTTAGTTGGCCAATTAATTTCTATTTTTAGTAGAGACGGGGGTCTCACTCTTGCTCAGGCTGGTTTGGAACTCCTGACCTTGAGCAGTCCTCCCTCCTTGGCCTTCCAGAGTGCTGCGATTACGGGCATGGGCCTCACTTTCGCTTTTTCTTCTCTTCGCCTATCTTAGCCTGCGCAGCCCTTGCGGTCAGGGCTTCTGCAGACACGGAAGCGCTGAGCTATGGCTGAGAGTTGGAAGTTGCAGTTCCCTCTGTGCTTGTAGCTGTTTCCTTCTTTTGAAAATAAATTTTTTAAAATTCCTGGGATAAATTCTCCACAGTGCCCTTACTAGGTCAAAGGCATAGGAAAGGATTTATGGCTCCTGAAACCTATCACTTTTAATAATAACAGCTAACCCTTATTTTGCTTCCTATGTGCTGGGTACTTTATACGTGCAATTTCATTTGCAACAATCCGAGGCAGATGCTCTAATTTTATACATGAAGAAACCATGAGGTTAAACACCTCATGGTAGCTGGGGAACTGAAGGTTTGAACCCCGGCCAAGTGACTCACACCTACCTGTTCACCCCCTGCCAAAACTAGCGGGCTGATTTGCCAAAGGGTTATGCCAATCTGCATGACTACTGA
>VSMD01052019.1:0-10441 GCA_008750895.1 Mirza zaza
TAAAGTGAGACTCTGTCTCAAAAAAAAAAAAAAAAAATAATAATAATAATAAAATAGGCCGGGCGAGGTGGCTCACGCCTGTAATCCTAGCTCTCTGGGAGGCCGAGGTGGGCGGATCCTTTGAGCTCAGGAGTTCGAGACCAGCCTGAGCAAGAGCGAGACCCCATCTCTACTATAAATAGAAAGAAATTAATTGGCCAACTAATATATATAGAAAAAAAAAAATTAGCCGGGCATGGTGGCACATGCCTGTAGTCCCAGCTACTTGGGAGGCTGAGGCAGCAGGATTGCTTGAGCCCAGGAGTTTGAGGTTGCTGTGAGGTAGGCTGATGCCACGGCACTCACTCTAGCCTGGGCAATAAAGTGAGACTCTGTCTCAAAAAAAAAAAAAATAATAATAATAATAATAAACTAGATGATGATGGTGAGAAGCACTCTGCGGTTCTGGATAACAATTTTATCCGTCCTGTTATCGGAGGAGGTTTTGTGCTCTATAACCAGGCTCTGGGTTTGAATCCCAGCTTTTCCACCTACTAGCTGTGTGATCCTGGGTGACTTTCCTAACCTCTTCCCTGCCTTAGTCTGTCTGTAAAGTGGGGATAATAATAGTACCTGCCTCCTAGGATTAAAAGACTTAGTGCACAGAAAGTGCTTTGAGTAGTCCCCAACACATGGCCAGCCTTAATACCCATTAGCGACTGGTATTATTTTTGAACACTCACTATGTGGCAGGCATTGCACTAAAGGCCTCATGAAGATTATCTCATATAATTATCACAGCAATGCTGTGAAGTGGGTACCACTATGATCCCCACCTTACGAATGAGAAAAGAAGTCCACAGCAAGGATAAGCTACTTGCTAGGGACACAAAGCTATTAACATAAGCCTCCCTAGAGGGTGGGGGCCATGTCTTTCTCTCCTTCATCATAAGGAAGTGCAAGACCATAACACTGCCTTTAAGGAGATCACGTTCTCCAGGGTTGCCAATGAGACCTTAAGGTGACATTGCTCATCCCTAGCCACAAAGACATGAAACGTCCGTGGCCTGACCTGAGTAAGCGCCAGGCTGCGTGAAGCCTTCCCTCCCCATTCCGCTGGGATGACACTGAGCAGGATTGGAGAGAGAGCTGTAGTTAATAACCCAGTTTCCCCTGAGAAAGGGACTCAGTGCCCGGGACTAAGCAGACCACTGTACCTTAATCAGCTGCTTAAATTAGTCCCAGACTGTTTCAGAAACAAATCTACACTTTCTTGGAGTGAGGCCAAGGCAAACTGGGAATAAAGGTGGCTTGAATAAAGAAAACAGGAGGGACAACATCCCAGTCCAAAGTGACCCTCGCATTACCTGCCATTTCCTCCTGGCCATGTATTTCTTCATCCGGTCCTTGGAGAGCTTCTTGGCTTCCATGTTCTTGGTGTCTTTCATTAGCCATGGGTGCTGAAGGCACTGGGTACAGTCCAAGCGGTTTCTGATGGAGGCAGAGATCAGAGGATTTCTGAGCAGGAGGAGACTTCAGAGGCCGCTGGCCAGATCAGAAATGGGGGCTTATTTGTTCCCAGTCACACAGGACAGAGGCCAGGGCTCCCTGCTCCCAGTCCATCCCCCATGACCAGGTCACTGTGCTCTCCATCTTTTTCTTGTTTCAGTCTGTTACACTGACTAGGCCTAGCACAGCTCACTGTCAAGAAGGCCTAACCACCAAGAAAGCAACTGGAGTCCTGTGACCTGCTCTTGGGGTCTAGGAAGAGTACATGCTGCAAGGCTGACATGTCTGGGGAGAGCTGGCACCATATTCCAGGGTAGCGAGTCGTTCCATTGGGCAGAGGAGGGCTGGGGCCCACGGAGGCCTAATCTTTCTGTGTCCTGTCCTTGTCCCTGTCTGGACAAGTGGAACATGAAACACTAGGATAAAACCTCTGAGAATCACTGAACTTTCACATATTAGGGTGCGGTGGAGTATCAGGTTTTTCCTGTTATAACTCAAATAAGTATGTCCTACATATAGCCTGTGAATTACAACAACCTTAGAACTGCACTGAAACTTGTTTAATCCTCCAGAAAGCTCTGGGGATCTAGAAATATTTTAGGGCCATCACCTTAATTGCAACAGGACTAATAAAGCCCAAAGAACCGAATGGTAACATAGATAGAAAAATGATGGGAACGCAGTGTACAAAATGTAAGATTTTTAGATAAAGGGGTTATGGATGATTTAAATTTTATCATATGCTTCAAATCTTCTACAATTTACATGTAGTACTTTTATAATAGAAAAGGATTTTTTTAAAGTGTTGATGGATGGAGATTTCTGGTTGAAGAGATGCTGGGAATAAGAGTTTACTGGAATTTAAACTCTTATTTGTCTTGATCTATTTGAATATGATCAATTCTTTGGTGAGTGCATTTTGTGAGCACAGAGGGGCCCAACACAGCCTGTTACTGAATTAACTCAAGGTCAGATGGAAAAATAAGGTGTATACACAATAGCTCATTTGCCAACTCTTCAGTGACTGAAACTTGGTTGACAAAAGCCATCCTTGGACAAGAGTCACTGGAGGGAGGGTTCCATCTCCTGAAGCACCTTGGGCGTGGGAGATTCCCTCCCATTGGAAGGGACTCTAAACTCCTCACAATATCCTCATTCCCCTTGGGTCGTGCCCATTTCTGATACAGACTATGACAGCAAAAGTCTAGAAGACCTCACTGTAGAGAAGTGTGAAATGTAGCCTCTGGGAGAGTTTGGCCCTGAGCTGGCTACAAAGGACCTAGAAGAGGATGAATAACAGGAAAACCTGACCCAGCTCTCTAGGACACTCTACACCATTGCCTCTGTAGCATCTGCATTCTGCTCTGATGAGAGTTTTCCCCCAGAGGGGAGCCAGGTGCCAAGTCACCTGGGGAAGGCAGAGCCTTCCGGAAGCCCTAGCACTAGCCATCCCTCCCCTCTCCCAGCACACCAGCCATCTCAACCACCCTTCTCAGGAAAGGCTACAAGCGCTCCCTGGGATTGCCAAACTGCTCCAGGCTCCTGGATGCACCTATCGCCAGGCCCTGGCTCATCTGGCCACCGAGCTACAGAGTGGGTGAGCTGCCACCTGGCTAGCTGGTCTCACCTGACACCCCACTGCCCCCTTCCCCTGGGCAGCTCTCTCTAGGGTGCACAGCCTCTCTCACCAGGACAGTCCTCACCAACAAATCATGTCTAGACACACCCCCTGCCCTCTGCCAACCCCACCTCCCGCTGTGGTCCCTTTTACTACCCTTTCCCCACAGCCTTAGGCCCCCCGCTGGCCTCCCGCTGTTCCCGACTATTCTATGTGTTCACCCTCTCAGGCAGCCCCAGCAGGCAGAGGTGGGGAACCTCACAGTCTGCACTGTTGGGGACTCGGGACAGAGATGGAGCGGGGAGAGGGCTGAGCCCACTGGTCTGGGATCACAGCTTCCCTTTGGGCAGCGTTAGAAGGCACCTGGCCATATTCAGGCAGGCAGTTCTTAAGGAATTTAGGTATAAAAAATATACCAAGCCATAATAATTTGGGGACATGACCAGGAGCCACATGTAGGTTCTAAGGACACCTCTGTCACTGCTCGTGTGTGTTGAGAGGGTACTTTCCCTGCAGCCCTTGAAGAGGGGCTGAGGTTCCAGCAGGGCTTTGGCAGGCCACAACCAGAAAATAAAAGGGGTGGTCATTATTCATGCAGAACAAGCCGCCCCGCAGCCTGCAACTCTGCTGGTGAAGTGTTGCTTTTCAAGTTAGGTTTCTGTGTTCTTTCTAAAGACAAACATAGTGTCTAGCACCAGAAGCAGGGGCCTAGGAAGACCCCCTTTCCTCCCCACGTACACTCAGGCTGGGTCCCTCACGATGCCCGCCCTCCCCTCCTCAGGGAATGCCAGGACGGGCCGGAGCCGGGGTGGAAGATGCAGCTCCGGCAGGGAAAGGGAATCCCTGCCTTCAGCCCCAGAGCAGGGAGAGGGGAAGCTGCAAAGACTGGACTCTCAACTCATTACTTCATATCTTTCTTCAATAAACTGCTGATAAAATCCTTGGCATCGTCGGAGATCTCATCGAATGCCTCGTCGTCGAAGTCCCAGGTAGCTGAGGTAACATTGGCTAAGGTTTCATTATCGTTGTCTCCCATGAAGGGGGAAAGTCCACTGACCCTGGGGAGGTAAGAGCAGGAAAGCAGGGGTGAGTGGATGAGCGTGGGAAGGCCCCCCAAGTGAATGCTGCGGTCCCAGGTGAGGGCCGGCACGCCCCCACACTCCCAAACTCATGCTGTGGGTTCTGCACCGGCCTTTCCTTTGCCTGTGGAAAGAAAACAGGGGGTGGCTCCCCACAGGATTCTGTGGCCTGCCTTTTCTCAGTTGCTCACTATACTTTCGGGTTATCACCTGCCTCTTGACACCACCTGCCTGGGAGGCTGAGGTAGAGGGAATTTGGTTTAGTTTGTGGACTTCCACAGGGTACTCAGCAGGACTGATACGCCCCTTGGTCCTTGTCTTCTATTCTTCCCCCAAACCCAGCATAGAATCTTCTCTAAGTCCCTTCCTCCTGCACCCTCTCCATGGACCAGTCACGAGGCATAGCGAGCATCACTGCACCCTTTTGTCCCCTCCCTCCCACCTCTTCTTTGCACACCTTCAGCTCCAAGAAGAAAGCCCAGCACACAGGTGAGGCCCAGCAAGTGTCAGCCCAGTGAACAGATAGACTTTGAATCAGCAATGTGGGTTCAAGGCACCCGAGACATTTACACCAAACCAGAAAGCTTCCCTACCAGGTACTGCGGCAGAGGAAAGAGCATAGCCCTTCATTTGCTGGGTGGCCTTGGGCAATTCCCCTCATCTCTGTGTCACGGTTTCCTCCTCTAAAGTGGAGAATCTACTACTTCACTCAGGGCGGTCACTCCTTCATCAGCAACATCGTGATGGCAGCAAACATTTATCAAACATTTACTATGTGCCAGGCACTGGGTCAGAAGCTTGAAATAGATGAACACATTTAGTCTTAATACTGTCCCATAATGCAGGTAACTCTTAAAACGTCTTACAGATGAGGAAACTGAGGCACAGCACAGGGTTAGGTAAGCTGCCCAAGGTTTTGACAGCCAGTGAGATCCCAGGCATCTGTCTTAGAGCCTGTCCTCTTAGCTGCTATACCATACTGACATTTCCATGAATATTAAGTGAATTGCAGTGGGCAGCACTAGCTCGAGGCCTGGCCACAGTGAGGAGTCCATCCATGACCTGAGCTATTGCACAGTTCCCTGGGCTCCCTCCACTGCCTTAAATCAGTCTGTGATGGCAGGAATGACCCATATACCAGGAGCTTAAGCCACATAGACGTGGGAAGGTAAAGAATCTCAAAGCCAAATAGCCCAGATTTATGGCTTATCGGCCTCCCCTCTCACCTCTGTGCACCTCATCTTCATACCAGCAACCCGCCCCACCTTTGACACGGACCTTGGGCCAGCCTCATGGGTGTCCGACCCACGCAGTTGCCCAGAGTCCCACCCTTAGATGAGCCCCTTGCTTGGTTTAATGCTCTGCTGCTGTCATCTCGAAATTCTTAAAAGTGTTTGAACAAGTGATCACCTTTTTTATTTTGCAAATTATGTAGCTGATCCTGCCCTGACCCCAACTGAGCCCCATGAGATGGCTCTGGGGCCCTCACACCATCAAGTTCTCAAGTTAGGGCTATACTCATGTCTCTTCTCTGAAATCCTTGTGAACCCATCATCATACACGACAATGTGCTAACTAACACTGCATTTCCCCAACCCCTGGCTGTGGCCTGTTAAGAACCAGGCCACACAGCAGGAGGTGAGCGGTGGGCAAGGGACGGAAACGTCATCTGTATCTACAGCTGCTTCCCATTGCTTGCATCACTGCCTGAGTTCCACCTCCTGTCAGATCAGCAATGGCATTAGATTCTGCGTTATGATGAGTTATATAATTGTTTCATTATATATTACAATATAATAATAGAAATAAAGTGCACAATAAATGTAATGTGCTTGAGTCATTCTGAAACCATCCCCCCTACCCCTTGGTCTGTGGGAAAATTGTCTTCCTTGAAACTGGTCCCTGGTGCCAAACAGGTTGGGGACTGCTGTGCTAACTTTTGGAGAAGTTTTGGCATTTGAGAGGCCTAAGCTTATCAAATATACCTGTACCCAAACAATGAGTTTAGGCTGGGCGCGGTGGCTCAAGCCTGTAATCCTAGCTCTTTGGGAGGCTAAGGTGGGCGGATCGTTTGAGCTCAGGAGTTCGAGACCAGCCTGAGCAAGAGCGAGACCCCATCTCTACTATAAATAGAAAGAAATTAATTGGCCAACTAAAATATATATAGAAAAAATTAGCCAGGCATGGTGGCACATGCCTGTAGTCCCAGCTACTTGGGAGGCTGAGGCAGCAGGATTGCTTGAGCCCAGGAGTTTGAGGTTGCTGTGAGCTAGGCTGACGCCACGGCACTCGCTCTGGCCTGGGCAATAAAGTGAAACTCTGTCTCAAAAAAAAAAACAAAAAACAAAAAACAAAAAAAAAACAAAACAATGAGTTTGGTAGAATAAAAACCCACTTGAAATACTGAGAGAAAGCTTGCCATGGGAGGAACCCTCTGGTGAAACGCTTTATAAAAAGAAGAAAACGTTTGCAATGTGAATTATCTCACCCTAATCAATGTATTTATGTTTTTGAATAATAGATTTTTGCAGATGGCATTTTCTTAAAGCAAGATGCTGATTTATGTTTTAAGAAGGCAAAGAGAGAATCATTCCTGGTCATAACCCCATGAGGGAAGTGTAGGAATTCACCATTCCTTGAGTCTGTACTGTTATATGCAACTCCTTTCCCTATTCTGGGCTTCAGTTTCCCCTTTTCTATACCCAGGGGCCTGGGCTAGATTTCCTAGGGGCCTCCCAGCTCTCTCCATCTCTGCGATCCTGGGTGGCCTAAGCAAGCCCCATGGAGAAGCAGCCTGTCCCTTGCGTATCAGCTACCTGCTTCTTCTGGTCTTTACATTTTCCATCTGAAACAAAGAGGGGGAAGTCCTGCAGCACTGTAAAAGATGGCAGGAAAAGCAAACAACCCTGCTGTGGAATGCTGAAAGGTCCCCCTCTGCAAACCTCCTTTCCTAATTAGGAACTGTAATCCTGCAAAGATAGGTCTCAGTGTCTCTACTGCTCCAGCCGGGGAGCTCCTCCTTCCTGGCAGCCCATCCATCTGAAATACCCTCCGTGCCCCTGCTGGCTCCTGGCCTGCCCAGCTCCCCCTGCCTTCTCCCTGTTAAAGAGCATGTTGAGCTTGAGACCATCCTGAGCAAGAGAGAGACCCCGTCTCTACAAAAAATAGGAAAATTAGCCAGGCATCGTGGCCTGCGCCTGTTGTCCCAGCCATTCAGGAGGCTGAGGCAGGAGGATCACTTGAACCTAGGAGTTTGAAGTTGCAGTGGGCTATGATGACACCACTTCACTCTAGCCACAGTGACAGAGACCCTGTCTCTAAAAACCAAACCAAACCAAAACAAACAAGCAAAAAAAATACATCTCTAGAATAAAACATGGAATATATGCATAGCATGATGACAAAGAGACAAAGAGAGTGTTTGAATTTTCAGCAATACTGTTCCTGGGTGGTGGGGTTTTGTGGCATGTTTAAAAACTTTTTTCTTTATTGCTAGAATTTGCATAAGGATTCACATAATTTTTTATTAAAAAATAGTCATTATTTGTTAAAAATCAACCTGTCAACAAATACAATAACTTGCTCTTCCTGCCAGAAACCAAATGAGTATTGCTAACTCCAGGTATCCACGAGATCTAATGTCTCCCTTCAGACTCAGGGGTGGGAGGGTGAGGGCTCCACGACCCCACCTGCTCCTTCCCTACACTGCCTAGAAAGCACAGCCAAGTCCCAGGAAAACCAGTAGCCAGGCTAGTGTCTCTGGTGCCCAGATAGGAACTGCCCTGATCTCTCTGTGGGTGTGCACAGGACTGACTGCAGGAGTTCCTCCAGTGGATCAGGCAGCCTGCTGAGACAGAGCTTGGCACTTTCCCTCCAACTTTCTGGCCTCTCCTCTCTCACTGGCCCCAGCGAGGAGATCAGGAAAGGTTCCCTGGGACAAAGGTAGAAGTGGCCCTGACCGGGACCTTCCAGGCAGATAACCAGCTCCAAAGACAGGGGCAGAGTGGGGCAAAGGATACCACAAGGACCACTAGAGAACCTCATTTGGATGCTTCCAGCTGCGGCTCTAGAGTTCTGCATAGTAGGGGCTTAAAGGAAGCCCTCTAGTGGCTCCAACTTTTCTTTACAGCACCACTCTGCTGAGAGCTCAGGAGGGACTCCCAGACCTCCACCCTCTGCACTGTGTGAGCCAGCCCCCCAAAGCCCCAGAGGGCAGTGCCCAGAGTGGCGCATCCCAGATCCAGGAGCTGCCCAGGACTGACCCAGCCTGAGCCAGTCTCCCTGCCACACACACCCCTCCTCCCTCCTGACACCCGCTGTCCAAACACCGTCAGCATCAAAACCATCTTCTCCCCATTTCAAAAACTCTTTGGTCTTAGCTTTAAAAGTAATCTAAAAGTTGAATAGTCAATATATTCCATAGTAATAAAAAAAGAAAGAGGAGAAAAAGTAATCTAAAAGTAGGCAAACAAGGTAGCATACTGCATTCTTCCCCTAGTAGAACTTTCATTTTACAATAAAGTATTCTTATGACCTAGTAGTTCTAGTTCTAGATTATATATCCAACCAACAGAAGAAATGTATAAGTATGTTCACTGAAACACATGTACCAGAATGCTTGTAATACTCCAAGATGTTGTAACACTCCATGTAGTTTGGAAACTACTCAAATATCCATCAAAGTAGAATAGATAAATTAATTGGATTATATTCACACAATGGAATACTACATAGCACTGAGAAAAAACAATCTACAACAACAAATAATACTATGAATGAATCTTACAACATCAAGCAAAAAGAGCCAGACACTTCTTCCTGTATGATTTCATTTATATAAAGTTCAAGAACAAGCAAAGCTAACCCATGACATTAGACAACAGGACAAAGGTTACCTCTGGGGGACAGAAACAGGATGGGGCACCAGAGGACTGCAGGGCCCTGGTAGTGTTTGGTTTCTTGATCAAAACTTACTGAGCAGTCTAGCCACTGCTCTGTCACTGACCAGCAGAGAGACCAACTGTCCTAGTTTGCCTGAGACTGTCCCCATTTTAGCACTGAAGGTCCTGTATCCCGGCAAACTGGGACAGTTGGTCGCCCGCCCAGCCTGTGGGAAGTGGGCAGCCATGTGGGCTTCCTTGGCTCCAGTCCCCCCAATGCCGAAGGAGAATGGAGTCCTGGCCACGGCCACCAATCAAGATCCTATGTGAAAAGTGTGGCTGCAGATGATCCCTGTTCCACAGTGGTGGGAAGACTGACTGGAGGGCAAACAGCAAGGCAAGGATCTTTGGTGACTGGAGAGGGTCCCTGGCACCAAGCAGGCTGGAAGGGTCTGCACCGAGTGAGCTGGCCAAGGACTGTTTCTCAAGGGTCAGAGATCAGTGTGAGCACTGGGCAGGCTGGGGACAGCCCCGGAAGGGGCAGGCTGGGACCCGCCCTGCTGTTCCTTACTTACCAAGGGAGCCAGTAGAGCAAAGCATCTGGAACACTTGTTGCTTTCACTCACCAGCCCCCTTCTCCGGGAGCGGGGATGGGTGGGGAGAGGCAGGGAAATGCGTGGGCCAGAGGTTTCTCTACGGATCTGGGGGAGGGTGTGGTGCTGGTGCCCAGGCAGGGAAGAAGATGACTGTATGGGGTACAGAACCTGTGGCACAGGTTCCACTGAGGGAGACTGTCCTAACATGTGAGAGTAAATCTCTTGAGCATGTGAAAAAGCCACATTGCACAAAAATCACCCCACTTTTGCTAAAGCTTTTGTAATACTGGCTCCTAAACCTGACTGTGTATCAGAAATTGCCATTCTCAAACTGGGGTCTGAAGCCCCCAGCGGTCTGGGAAAGTATCCTTAGAGGTCCTTCTGAAGTTTTCTATGAAAATATTACATTTTTCTTTTGTTTTGACAACAAAAATATATATATATATATATTTTTTTTTTTTTTGAGACAGAGTCTCACTTTATTGCCCAGGCTAGAGTGAGTGCCGTGGCATCAGCATAGCTCACAGCAACCTCAAACTCCTGGGCTCAAGCAATCCTGCTGCCTCAGCCTCCCAAGTAGCTGGGACTACAGGCATGTGCCACCATGCCCGGCTAATTTTTTCTATATATATTAGTTGGCCAATTAATTTCTTTCTATTTATAGTAGAGATGGGGTCTCGCTCTTGCTCAGGCTGGTCTCGAACTCCTGAGCTCAAATGATCCACCCACCTCGGCCTCCCAGAGAGCTAGGATTACAGGCTTGAGCCACCGCGCCCGGCC
>VSMD01052020.1:0-24400 GCA_008750895.1 Mirza zaza
GAGGTGGGCGGATCCTTTGAGCTCAGGAGTTCGAGACCAGCCTGAGCAAGAGCGAGACCCCATCTCTACTATAAATAGAAAGAAATTAATTGGCCAACTAATATATATAGAAAAAATTAGCCGGGCATGGTGGTGCATGCCTGTAGTCCCAGCTACTTGGGAGGCTGAGGCAGCAGGATTGCTTGAGCCTAGGAGTTTGAGGTTGCTGTGAGCTAGGCTGACGCCATGGCACTCACTCTAGCCTGGGCAATAAAGTGAGACTCTGTCTCAAACAAAAAAAAAAAAAAAAGACCTACCCATAAAATAAGCCCTAGCAGGATTTCTAAGCATTTGCACAATAGAAGCCCTACCCCGAAAATAAGACCTAATGGATGGGCATGGCTACGCAGCGCATCTGCACAACCCATGCATTTCGTCCCGGAGAGGTAAAGAAGATGAGCAGCCCTTCTCATCTGCCTATGAGAGCTCCATTGCTCGACATGAGAGATTGGGACCAATGGTTCTAAAGGAAATAGAGTCGCAAGAAATTCAGGATGGAATTAGGGGTTTGGAGAGTTATGATAATGTTCCAGAAGAAGACGACTTAGCTATATTTGAATAAATGTAGATTGTTGTACCGTACTTAAATAAAATAACACATCCCCTAGGGTGTCTTCTTGAGGAAAAAAAAATATAAGACCTTGTCTTATTTTCAAGGAAACACGGTATGTGACCTAGGCAATTTCCTTCGGTACAGAGTTTTCTTGTTGACAAAATGAGGGCAATAATTCTAATCTTGGGAGGATTAACTCTATGTGAAATACCCAGGTCAGAGCCTGACTCAAAGCAGGAGCTCAGGAAACAGTTACTATTATTACTTTGTTGTTATTCATATAAGCTCCTTAAAGGCAAATCATATTTGTTCTTATAAACCAATTGTAGGCTCTATAATCATTGATAAACTGAATAAAATAAAGGAAAGATACATCAAAGTTACAAATGAGGACTTGTATCAATTCAACACATGCCTAGATAGGAAACAACACTACAAAATAATAATGATGATCTTTAAAAAATATATCAAAACATACATATTACATCCCATCTGAAGGGAAAAAATATCAAAATGAGCAATGTCTTTTTTTTTTTTTTGAGACAGAGTCTTGTTCTGTTGCCTGGGCTAGAGTGCCGTGGCATCAGCCTAGCTCACAGCAACCTCAAACTCCTGGGCTAAAGCAATCCTTCTGCCTCGGCCTCTTGAGTAGCTGGGAGTAAAGGCATGTGCCACCGTGCCCGGCTACTTTTTTAGTTGTTCAGCTAATTTCTTTCTATTTTTGTAGAAAAATAGACTCTTGCTCAGGCTGGTCTTGAACTCCTGACCTTGAGCAATCCTCCAGCCTTGGCCTCCCAGAGAGCTACGATTTGAGCCCAGCCAAGAATACTTATTGTAGGGACAGGCAGCCTGAGGGGAAGATACAATCAGATTTCCAATTTGACATTGGCTTCTGAGCACAGATGGACCAGACAGAAAACTAAAGTCCTGTAAGGATATGAGAGGTCGTCCCGTCTCGTCCCGTGCCCCCCCCCACCTCACGCCTGTAATCCTACCACTCTGGGAGGCCAATGCAGGAGGATTGTTGGAGCCTAGGAGTTGGAGAACAGCAAGAGCAAGATCCCATCTCTACTAAAAACAGAAAAATTATCCAGGTGTTGTGGCACACGCCTGTAGCCTGTAGTCCCAGCTACTCTCAGAGGCTGAGACAGTAGGATCTCTTGAGCTCAGGAGTTTGAGGTTGCTGTGAGCTAGGCTGATGCCACAGCACTCTACTCAGGGCAACAGAGTGAGACTCTGTCTCAAAAAAAAAAAGTTTTTGCTATTTCCAAAAATCAAACTGACTCTCCAAAGTATAAGGATTTTCCAACACTGAAGAAATTTTCAAAGATTCTGTGACAAGTTTTAAATTCAACTCCAATCAGTTTTAAAATTGGTTTGAGCAACAGGGCAGCATTATGGAATGAATATGTCATTTCCCATGAGGACCATTTTGAGACTAAAATGCATTTGCTGCTGTTTATGTATTTTAAAAAGATCTTATAGGTAAGAGTACTCTTATGTGATATTAAACTAAAATATGGTACCAGACATTATCATAATTAGAACTAAGCTGCTTTTATATTTGTTTCAACATTTTGAAATGCCTGTAGAAAATATGGCATTTTGTAGGAAAAAAAGGTATGATTTTTTAAAAACATAAAATCTATTGACCTTAATTATTTTACTGTTTCCATCCAGTCCTTGTTAATGCCCGTCACATTCATTTGACTATGAAAGGTTTTTACTAGTTAAGTAACACAACTCTCTCTATATATACACACTATATACAGAGTAAAGCCAATACTTTGTCAGTACTATCAATACCTTAATATTTACTTTCCCTGGTTTTAACTTTTAAATTTGCAACCTAATGCCATTTTTATAAAATGCTAATGCCTTTAACCCTTAGAAACAGAAACTTCAAATCTGATTCAAGGAAAAAAGGATGAAAGACCTATCCTTTTAAAATCAACCTAATACATCATACCTTACTATAGGAGTATTTCCTAATTCTGGCAGGATGGGCCCCTTGGGCCACCTACTTGCACTAGGATCTCACCAGCATTTTACTAACATTCAACTGCAGTTACCAGGACATTACCACTGCTTGTACAAAGCAGAATACTTCTAATTTTTTTTTGCCATGCTGATTTTATCTCAAGGCTTCAAAAGGCAAGACTGCAATCTGCCTTTTGAAGATATTAAAAATGTCATCTCTACAAATGAGGAGAAAAGCGAACAGTTTTTTGAAAATCAGATCTTAAACAAGCCTACTAACCAATAACAGTTAGTAAAACCAGACTGTCTTCACACTGGAGACTGCTAGCAAATGTGGTCCTTGGGAAAAAGGGGTGGAGAGGTTGAAATGGATTACCACCACAGTTCATCTTTTTTTCCCCCACATTTTAAATTTTTTTTTAACATGGAATCAGACCGTGGCTGTATTTGAGCATAGCAATCGCTGGGTATGGGCAATGCCAAGGAATAAACAGCGAAAAGCCCTTAGGGTTCCCAATCTCAGCCAGCGGACTTCCCTATCTTCCGGAAGGAGTGGTCCCTGTCTGTACAGCTGGAATGCGGGGGAGGGAAAGTTATAAGGCCCCTGGGCTTTCCCTTACCCAATCCCCCAAAATGACACCGCAAGCCACTTCCTTCTGGGAACTAAAGGTCATAAGCTTTAAGGGCCAAAGTAAGCTTCGGAAAGATGGAGATAGGCGGACGAGATGGGGGTAGGGAAGTGAGAGTGAAGAGATGCGCCTAGTCTGGGATGGCTGAGTAGGGAGGTCAAGGCCAGGGACTTCAGGAGCATGAGAAGGGCTGGATGCTCCCGAATCTGCCCAAGCAGGCCTGCCACAGCCCCCTGAGAAGCCAGAGGGGCTCATCTGAAAATCTAGGACATCTGTGTATCCAGTGCTATCCCTGCCCTTCTTGGGGAGGGGGATAATCCGCATGGAAACTCTTCCCCCCAAACTGGGGCTTCTCTTGCCCTTAAAAAGCCCTTATGGAAAACATGCATAAAGGAGTGGAAGGACGGGGGCAAGTAGCGGTTCTGCGAACGTCGGGGGAGCAGGCCCCCAGTTCGAGGAACTTTACCACCGGAATGGGGCGCGGGAAGAGGGCAGTCTGAGGCCTGCGCGCCTCGCCGACTGAAGGGGCGAGGAGCAGCCGGGTGCCGCGGAGCCCCCGCGGAGGGCATGACGGCCTGGGGCGCGGTCGCCGCTGAGGGCCAGCCTGCGGGCCCGGCGGGGGCGGGGGCGCTGTGGCCCCTGGGCTGCAAATAGCCCGGCGTCGAAAGGCAAAGGCCGGCCTAGGCCTCGGGGGCCCGGACACACCCACCGCGCGGCCGCGGCCCCGCTTACCTGCTCCTCCTCCAGGGTCAGCTCCGGCGCCATGTCGGGCCGGGGCGCGGCCGCGGGCTCCATCCCGCCGCCGCCGCCGCCCGGCGGGCAGAACTCGCTCCGGCCCTGGCGCTCGGCCTCCGCTTCCGCGTCCGCCGCCTCAGCAGCCCGCGGCCGGATCGCGCATGGTCGGGCCGGCAAGGCCCGGCGCCCGCGGCGGCTGCAAACGCCGCTTCTGCCTCCTGAAGAAAAATCTCTCCCAACGGCCGCTCTCTTCCGGGAGGAAATCCTTTTTTATTTTCTTCGCTCCTTTCCTCACACTCCCCCTCCTCCCCCGGGCGAAAAAAAGAAGTGCAGGCAGGAGCTGTGAGCCGCCGGGATTAAAAAAGAGAATTTTTTTTAATATTAAAAAGGGAATATAAAATCAAGAACTCGCGAGGCCCAGGGCGGAGGGCCGCAGCGGCCAGCGCCCGTTCCCCAAGGCCGCCTCGGCCGCGCTCCCGCTGCGCCGGGACGTGACGGCGCCGGGGGCCGCCCGGTCTGGCCGTCCTCGGGGCTGCGGACCCTGCGACCCGCGCGGCGGCCTCTCGCCCGGCTCCTGAGGAGCGGCCGCGGCGAGAGGGAGGCCGGGAGGAAGAGGCGCCCCGCCGCCGGCTCACCGCCAGCGCCGCGGCCGCGCGGCGTCCGCCCGAGCCCCCCGCGGCTCCATTGAGTAACTGTGCGTCTCATTCACACACGGGCGGCGGCGCGGGCGCGCAGCCGGACACGCCGGCCGGGAGGGGGAGACAGCGAGGAGCCCGAGGGGGCTGCGGCTGCACCGAGGGCCCCTCCGCGCCGCGGGAGGGAAAGGGGGGAAGCGCGTGTGCGTTTCATGAAGTTAACATCCGTGGAGGAGCACAAGAGCACATTCTTCTGCGAATTGGCTGCCGACTGGCACCTCTCGTGGGGTTAGCTTGCCGCTACCACCTAGTGTGAGGAACCCACTATCCCCTTCGGCTTCCTCGTCACTTGCAGACTGAAAGACCCTGGAAAGGTTGCCTGCGAGGCCCGGCGTGCTCGGGTGGAAGGGACGAGCGCAGTTAATCGCGGCGGTCTCTCTCTCCCTGCCTGCAGGCCGTATTCTGTAATCCACCGCCAGTGTAGCTAATTTTAATCCGCACAAAAATGACAGCCGATTTCAAAGCTCATTCAAGAATCACACGGCCTTTGCAAACCTTTGATTCTCACTCGGGCAACCACAGCCAAGAGCTTGGGGGTTTCACAGGGTTCAGGATTCAGGGTACAGTCCTAGAGTCAGTTTGGGGGGATAGTGGGGCCCAGGGAAGGCAGGGCTGGGTCTGGTATGTTTCTGCATCATTTCAAACCAAAGATAAATATTCCAAAATGGACCCAACGAACAAGATAGTGTCACAGCTAGTCCTGAGGCTAAAGCCCTGAAACCTGCCCAGAGAGACCCAGTCTTTAGACAACTGAGAATGCTGTGGCTTCCAGGATTTTTATTTTATTTTGAGACAGGGTTTCACTCTGTGCTTGGGCTAGAGTGCAGTGATGTTATCACAGTTCACTACAACCTCCAACTCCTTGCCTCAAACTGTCCTCCTGCCTCAGCCTCTTCAGTAGCTAGGACTACAGGTGCATGGCACCACACTGCGCCTGGCTAATTTTTTTTTTTTTTCTATTTTTTGTAGAGATGAGATCTCCCTCTTGTTCAGACTGGTCTCCATCCAATTCCTGGCCTCAAGCAATCCTCCCAGCTGGGTCTCCCAAAGTGCCAGGATTACAAGTGTGAGCCACCCATGCCTGCCTCATTCTAGGATTTCTTGAGCGACATCTGACCTCACCTCATTTCTGCAGCAATGCAATAGGAACTTCAGCCTGCCCTTGGTGAGACTCAGAGAAATACCCCTGGTATTTGAGTCCATATCTCAAGTAGGTTATTTTCTCCTTTGCACCAATAAGGCTGACTCTAGGTTGAGTTCATCACCCCATATGGGAGTTACAGTTTCAGAATTACAACCAGTCACTCCTCTTAAAAACAGTCTATTTATTTAACAAAGTATATTTATGTCAGGCACTAGGCTATGCACCTGAGTTAAGACAATGAACGAGACAGTGGTCTCTTTCATGTGTAAGGATGATGAAAGAAAGAATTTTTTAGCCTGGCCCACTGGCTCACACTGGCAGTCAGTCACACTTTCAGCTATTTGGGAGGCTGAGACAGGAAGGATCACTTAAGCCCAGGAGTTGGAGACCAGCCCGAGCAACATAGTAGGACCCTGTCTCTACAAAAAATAGAAAAATTAGCTGGGCATGTTGGCATAGAGCCTATAGCCCCAGCTACTCAGGAGGCTGAGGCAGGAGGATCACTTGAACCCAAGAGTTCAAGGTTACAGTGAGCTATGATGATGCCATTGCAGTTTAGACCAGGCAACAGAGCGAGACCATCTCAAAAAACAAAGGAAATGGCAGAACCCGAATAGTACAAGGCACTGATTGGATTGGAGACAGGAAAGGATGAAATCTCTCAACCCACTATTTACACTCTTATACTTGTTTTGCCCAGTGATCCTCAGGATACCAGGGGTCAGTGATTTATCCAAAGTCACACAAGTAATTATTAATAGTATTGAGGTAGAACTTGAACCTAGGTATTCTAACTCCTACTCCAGAAATCAAGTGAGGAGAATTAATAAAGGAAGCTATGCAACTGAGAGGGAATGCAGCAGTGTTTTTGGAGGCACAGCTGTATGTGTGGGCGTGTGGGTGTGTTAAAGGAAGAGTGCTCCGGAACTATTGCCTATCACAGTCTCAACAGGACAATGTTTGGAAATTTCTGAGCACAGACATGGGTAACAAAACTAAGTACAAAGCACCTGGCTGGCTTTGCTGTGAGAGGTAAATCTTAGGAGAACCAGAGCAGAAACACAGCCACCTGGCTTGCCTTTAACTGCAGGCCTGAGCCAACACAATTATGTATGGTGCCGTCACCTTGTTCAGTCAAATCTCAGAGACTGCAGAATGGTTAGTAATAGCAAAAGACTGGAAACAACATAATGACCCATAAATAGGAAACTCAGTAAATAAATTATAGTACACGAGTAAAACTGAAATAAGTTGACATTTATTGTGTCCTTACACTTCCCCCACTGTTCTAAATGATGTTCATTTATCTAATCTTACCATAACAGTATGAGATTGTAAATGAAATTATGAACCTTATTTTACAAAAACTATGTAAGGTAGATCCATGTGTACTGATATAGCCTCCTTGCATTTCGAATGCTTGGCTGCAGAGCCTGGGAGGGGAGGTGGGGAAGAGTTGAGGGAGTGTAGGTGACAGACAAAATCACATTTTTGTTAAATTAACATGAACTGAAATCTGAAAATGGAAAACAAATTACAAAGAGGGAACTTTTTGGGGGAGGGGTGTATGGTTTAAACTTTTGTTTTTTGTTTTTAAAGTATAGGTTTCAGATCTCTGTCTAGAAAGCTTATCTACCCCTCTCTCCACCTTCTTCACTAGACAAATCTGACTCATCCTTAGGGAGTCAGCTCAAAAGTTACTTCCCCAGCAAGATCTTCCCTGAATGCTCCCTAAACCGAATTAGACTCCCTGTTACTCTCTCTCATGGCACCCTCTTATTTATTCAAGAGAGTTGATCACAGTTTATAATTGTGCACTTGTTTCTATGGCCTAGTTTCTATGCCTTTCTATGGCACATTGGCCTAGTGTTTGCATGCCTTACTAGACTATAAGCTTCAGGAAGGCAAGAACCACATCTGTCCTGTTGGCCCCTGAACACTCATCCAGTGCCTAGAGCCTAGTACATAGTAGGCAAGCCCTTAGAAATGTGTGTTGAATGACTGGATCAAGGAAGATGGCCACCTTAAGTCTGAGATCTCTGTCCTTTTTTCTACTCCCTTTTTTATATTTGTTCAGATTTAAGAATAGAGATAGCTGCAAAGCTAGAATTGGAATTTTATAAGCTTTCCCCCCAAAACACCTTTACTTCTAAAATTCAAAGTTCCTTTGAAACACTGCTCCAAAATATCTACTGCCTATGAAAGAGACATGTGTTGTGCTGTACAGATGCTTTGGCTAGATCCAAAAGATCAAAAAAAAAAAAAAAAAAAAAAACCTCTTAATGCCATTTTTCTAAAAGACAGACATAGTAAATAAGGTCATACTGCTAATAAATGTCTAGAGTAAAACATTTTTTTCTTCTTTTTTTTTTTTTTTTTTTTGAGACAGAGTCTCACCCAGTTGCCTGGGCTAGAGTGCCGTGGCATCAGCCTAGCTCACAGCAACCTCAAACTCCTGGGCTCAAGCGATCCTCCTGCCTCAGCCTCCCGAGTAGCTGGGACTACAGGCATGCGCCACCATACCCGGCTAAATTTTTATATATATATTTTTAGTTGGCCAGTTATTTCTTTTCTTTATTTTTTTTTTTTTTTTAGTAGAGATGGGTTCTCACTCTTGCTCAGGCTGGTCTGGAACTCCTGAGCTCAAACTATCTGCCCACCTCGGCCTCCCAGAGTGCTAGGATCGCAGGCATGAGCCACTGTGCCCGGCCCTGTTTTTCTTGATTATAGACCAAATCTATAATCACTAGGCTAGCTGAAGGTGAGCTCTGTAAGGAAGGTGAGAAATCTATAGGTTACATTCATATTGCTGCTTTTTTATTTTTTTTTTTTTAGACAGAGTCTCACTTTGTTGCCCAGGCTAGAGTGAGTGCTGTGGCATCAGCCTAGCTCACAGCAACCTCAATCTCCTGGGCTCAAGAGATCCTCCTGCCTCAGCCTCCCAAGTAGCTGGGACTACAGGCATGTGCCACTATGTCTGGCTAATTTTCTTTTTTGTATATATATTTTTAGTTGGTCAATTAATTTCTTTCTATTTTTAGTAGAGACGGGGTCTCGCTCAGGGTTTCGAACTCCTGACCTTGAGCAATCTGCTCGCCTCGCCTCCCAGAGTGCTAGGATTACAGGTGTGAGCCACCACGCCCAGCCTTGCTGCTTTTTTTTTTTGAGTAAAATAAATCACTCATTACTGCAAGAATGGAAAAAAGAAAAAAGAATAAAAAATTTTTAATTTTTTTTTTTTTTTGAGACAGAGTCTTGCTTTGTTGCCCAGGCTAGAGTGAGTGCCATGGCGTCAGCCTAGCTCACAGCAACCTCAAACTCCTGGGCTCGAGCAATCCTTCTGCCTCAGCCTCCCGAGTAGCTGGGACTACAGGCATGCGCCACCATGCCCAGCTAATTTTTTCTATATATATTAGTTGGCCAATTAATTTCTTTCTATTTATAGTAGAGACGGGGTCTCGCTCTTGCTCAGGCTGGTTTTGAACTCCTGACCTCGAGCAATCTACCTGCCTCGGCCTCCCAGAGAGCTAGGATTACAGGCGTGAGCCACCGCGCCCGGCCAAGAATAAAAAATTTTTAAAAAATAAAGTAAAATGTGATCTGACTCTTTCCTCAAAGAAACCATTTTCTTTTCTGCCATTGCTACCAACCAGTCCCACAAGTTACTCAGTCACTATTGCATGTTACTCCTATACCCCGGTACTCTGAATTATAGTTATTTGCTTCCTTGTTTCTGTGTCCCACTAGATCATGAGCTCCTTGAGGACAGGGGCCCTGTCTTATTCATTGCTCTCTTTTCAGAACCTAGCACAATATACAGGGCACAGTAGGTGGTGCTCAGTGTTTGCTGAATGAATGGCTTGATCCTTTATTATCAGATAAAGTCCAATTCTTGCCAAAGAAGATCAGACAGGTTTGGTTACGTTGGCTACTTAGTTGCCTGTGAAAAAGTATTCATTGTGAGAGGTACTGTCTGAGTTACATTGTTCTCAGTCACTTTCTGTGTTAAAGGAAGGCCAGAACAGAATGGATAAATTAAGTCCAGAGACAGACCTTATTTGAATCAGTTTCAACTTCTTCCCTTATAAAAGCATTTGTTAAAGTTGCCAATGAATTGGAGTACAATGGATGGCACCTGTAATCCCAGCAACTCAAGAGGCTGAGGCAAGAGGATTGAGACTAGCCAGGAGTTTGAGACCAGCTTGGGCAACATAGCAAGACCCTCATCTCTTAAAAAAAAAAAAAGGAAAAATTAGCCAGGCATGGTAGTGTGCTACTGTAGTCCCAGCTACTTGGGAGGCTGAGGTGGGAGGATCGCTTGAGCCCAAGAGTTCAAGGCTACAGTGAGCTATGATCCTGCCACTGAACTCCAGCCTGGGTGACAGAGAGAGACCACATCTCTTTAAACAATAACAACAAAAAAAAGTTGCCAACGAGAAGCAGAACTGACAGATTTTAGTCCCATTTTTTATTTCCCAAGTCTGACTGTAGAGATGGCCTGAAGAGCAGAAGCAGAGGAAGAGACACAGGGCCTAGGGCCTGAAGGACTGCCAGCCCCCTGGGAGGGAAGAGGGGAGGGAGTTAGCTACCAAAGCTAATGATCTGTGTGAGGCCTGAGCCAGAAGAGCTGTCTAGGTTTCAAAATTCCCCTCTCAGCTTCCTCACTGTCCCTCAAAATGGGGAGCACACCTCTGGGCTAAACCTAATAGTGAGGCCCACCTCCCAGTTTCCCAAGCTGCCTCTGGTCACTTTTCTGTCTCCTCAAAAGAGACACAAAAATCAATCTTTCAAAAAAGTTACCATCATTCGGAATGAATGTGAGAAACAAATGCTCAGATACTACATTAGGGGGCTCTGTCCTTTCCTTCATGTATTTGCTGCCTGAGGCCATTTTTTTTTTTTTTTTTTTTTTGAGACAGAGTCTCACTCTGTTGACCCGGCTAGGCTAGAGTGCTGTTGTATCAGCCTAGCTCACAGCAACTTCAAACTCCTGGGCTCAAGCGATCCTCCTGCCTCAGCCTCTCGAGTAGCTGGGACTACAGGCATGTGCCACCATGCCAGGCTAATTTTTTATATATATTTTTAGTTGGTCAATTAATTTGTTTCTATTTGTAGTAGAGATGGGGTCTCACTCTTGAGCTCAAATGATCCGCCCACCTCGGCCTCCCACTGAGGCCATTCTTAATTCACCTGCTCTACTGCCAACCTCCCAGGTCTCCCAGGCCCTCTGTGCCTTGGTTTGTCATTAGATGGTTGACCTTTTGGGTAGTGAGGGTGAGGTACAATCAAATCAAGGCCCAACACCAAACTTCTCAGCACTTGGTAGACAAACAAAATAATAAAACTAAAATCTGGCTCTTCTTTGGTGTAAAGATTGGGTATGATCACAGAATCCCAAGCAGGGTGGGACTCAAATGGCTCATGCTTCCAAAGCAAGCAGGCTCCTCAAGCTAAAATTTCAAGACTTTTGTCTACTTTCCCTGCCCTGAGTATCAGAAGACATCAAAGAAAAGACCACATTTGCTTAAAAAATTATATTGTTGGCTGGTCCAAAGGTAGTGAGTTATTTCACTTGATTGTTCACAGTTACAGATGAAACTCCTTGGTCTACTACTGTCTCCCTTTCTCATTACTGCACTTGACTAGTCTAACAAAAAAAAAAAAAATTATATTGTGAGGCCTGTAGCTGTGGTGGCTTACACCTTTAGTTCTAGCACTTTGAGAGCCTAAAACAGGAGGATTGCTTGAGGCCAGGAGTTTGAGGCCAGCCTAAGCAAGAGCGAGACTTCATATCTACAAAAAATAGAAAAATGAGCTGGGCACATGGTAGCATGCACCTGTAATCTCAGCTACTCGGGAGGCTGAGGCAGGAGGATTGCTTGAGCCCAGGAGTTTGAGGTTTCTATGAGTTAGGGTGTCTAAATTTTTTTTTATTTCAGCATATTATGGGGGTACAAATTTTAAGGTTTTAATAAATGCCCTTTCCTCCCCTTCCCCCTAAATTTTTTTATTTTTTATTTTTTTATTTTTTTTTTGAGACAGAGTCTCACTCGGTTGCCCAGGCTAGAGTGCCATGGTGTTAGCCTAGTTCACAGCAACCTCAAACTCCTGGGCTCAAGTAATCCATGTGCCTCAGCCTCCCAAGTAGCTGGGACTACAGGCATGCGACACCATGCCTAATTTTTTCTATGTATTTTTAGTTGACCAATTAATTTCTTTCTCTTTTTTGTAGAGATGGAGTCTCGCTCTTGCTCAGGCTGGTTTCAAACTCCTGACCTTGAGCGATTCGCCCGCCTCGGTCTCCCAGAGTGCTAGGATTATAGGCGTGAGCCACCAAGCCCGGCCGAGACTCTGTCTAAAAAAATAAAAAATAAATTTCTTTTTTTTTTTTTTAAGACAGAGTCTCACTCTGTTGCCCAGGCTAGAGTGAGTGCCATGGCATCAGCCTGGCTCACAGCAAACCTCAAACTCCTGGGCTCAAGCGATCCTTCTGCCTTAGCCTCCTAAGCAGCTGGGACTGCAGGCATGCACCACCATGCCCAGCTAATTTTTTCTATGTATTTTTAGTTGGCCAATTAATTTCTTTCTCTTTTTAGTAGAGATGGGGTCTCACTTTTGTTCAGGCTGGTTTTGAACTCCTGACCTTGAGCGATCCACCTGCCTCGGCCTCCCAGAGTGCTAGGATTACAGGCATGAACCACCACACCCGGCGAATAAATAACTATTGATTGAGTAAATGAAGAAATGATCAGCTGGAATTAGAATGCAGTCTAGAGGAGAGCCCCTCCTTCCCTCTGCTGAACAGAGTGAGCCTGGTGAGAAGGCTGAATGGAGGTACCATATTTCCACAAAAATAAGACAGGGTCTTATATTTATTTTTCCTCAAGAAGACACCCTAGGGCTTATTTTCAGGACATATGTTGTTTTCCCCTCAAAGCCTCAGCTTGCAACATGCACAAGATGGCTGGGACCTGACAGGGGGAGCCAACCTTGTTGGTGGGGCTGCCCGCACCTTTCCGGTCCCCTCTGGGATAGTAGCTGTCATGATGGGGCAGATGAGAAGGGCTGCTCATCTTCTTTACTGCTCTGCCACGAAATGCATGGGTTGTGCAGATATGCTGCATAGCTATGCCCATCACTAGGTCTTATTTTCGGGGCAGGGCCTCTATTGCGCAAATGCTTAGAAATCCTGCTAGGGCTTATTTTATGGGTAGGTCTTATTTTGGGGGAAACATGGTAGATGGCTGATTGATAACAGGTGATTGGATATGCTACAGACTTCTAAGAACAAGAACTATATTTAGTTCTGTGACTGCAACTAAAACGATAGTCTAAAAACTCACTACATACATTGGAGGAGGGAAAGAAACAATCTAGGATTACAGGCATCAGGGAGGCTGAGGCAGGAGGATCACTTGAGCCCAGGAGTTTGAGGTTGCTGTGAGCTAGGCTGACGCCACGGCACTCTAGCCCAGGCAACAGAGTGAGAGTCAGTCTCAAAACAACAACAACAACAACTTATTTTTTGTATGTACTGCTTGAAAAGCCTTGTTTTTTTGTTGGTACGTGGGTTCTGGTGGCACTTGTGATGAAACAGGTGATCTCAAATAGTATTTCCTTGCTAACTTATAACAAGCTGGCCCTCTAGTCAAGGTAAGCAAGGTAGGCCACGCTGGGCAATGGCATCAGTTAGGGTTCTTTGGTTGCAAGCTCAGAAACTAGCTCTGGCTACTTTGAGTAAGATGGAATTTCCTGGATGCTCATGGGCTTCATAGCAAGAAAAAGAAACACACACACACACACACATACACACACGCACACACCAGCAAAATAAATGAATTCCAACTCATTTACCCTTTGTTCCTCTGCTCGAGATACAAATACTCGGTGAGAAGCATGCGACTGGCTCACCTTGAGTCACGAGCCTGAAATTTGACTAAAGGAAGGCAGTTATCACAGATCATAGTCCCACCCAACCATATTGAGAAGCTGTTCAGAGGGCTGGTCAGAAAACTAATATCCAATCACAGCAAGCTATAACACAACCACCTTTGGAATAGGTGGCAAGAGGTGGTTTTATAATTCCTAAAGAATTATAGGAGAGTCACATTGCTATTCAGTGATGGATAAATACGACTCCTCTGTTAAAAATGTAAGGAGTGCTCTGAGACAAGTTCTTCAAGCTACCATTCAACACTATCAAGTTGTGTTTGTCAATAAGTTTGGTTGATATGTCCTTTGACTCATGCATCTGTCCCCAGATAGTGCCCTTTGGGGAAGCAGTCCTTCCAGACCTAATAATTTCTAAGCAGAGTGTGGCCCATTCACCATGGACACTAGCAAGCATGGTTTATGAATTGATACAGTTGGTTGCTGAGAGCACTCAGATCAAGCAGAGACTAAACATCTAGCCAGCCTACAACATGCTCCTTGGCAAGAGGAACACGGTATTCCTATTGAAGAATTTACCTAAATTCAGGAAAGAGTTTATTGATTTGGGCAAATGCTTGAATCAGCTAGCAGGATCATTACTGGGTGAGTGTGGGGGCAGGTTTCTTCCTTCTCCAGTTTTACGGAATCAACTTGAGCAGGTCTCCAAAGCCAACGCTGAGTCTAGTTCACATGATGTGCTGAAGTTGTATCATGAGGCTCTGCTTAACTACTATTTCTGCCCAGATCTGTTTCTACAACTAGTCAACACAAAGGGACAACTGCATGTCAGACAAGATCTGACACGGATCCTTGTGAAATTCTGTCCATACAATACCAGTGCTACCAGTGTCTAGTAAGAGAAGTCCTGGAGAGATAGGAAGCAGTGTGGGGAGCAGACAGAGGCCACAGAAACGGGACCCATTTTCTGAACACAGAGCAGAAACTAATTGATTAGTTTCAGATACCATCTTCCAATCCTACAGCTGCCAGAGTTCCAGTTCACAAATCTGAAAGGACCATGCCTGCTCAAAGCTCTTCCTTGGCTCCCTTACATTCATGACATAAAATGTAAAACCTCTTCTTTCTCCAGCCTCTTCTCCCAAGGTCTCCTATCATACTTTTTTTTTTTTTAAGACACAGTCTCACTTCGTTGCTCAGGCTAGAGTGATGTCAGCCTAGCTCACAGCAACCTCAATCTCCTAGGCTCAAGTGATCCTCCTGCCTCAGCCTCCCGAGTACCTGGAACTATAGGCCTGTGCCACCATGCCCGGCTAATTTTTTTTTTTTTTGTATATATATTTTTAGTTGGTCAATTAATTTCTTTCTATTTTTAGTAGAGACGGGGTCTCGCTTTTGCTCAGGCTGGTTTCAAACTCCTGGACCTCGAGTGATCCGCCCGCCTCGGCCTCCCAGAGTGCTAGGATTACAGGCGTGAGCCACCGCACCCGGCCTCCAATCCTACTTTATATTTGAGCTGTGCTAAGCCTAATTCAGATTCCAGACCAAGAGCTGCCCTGCATGGAGGCGTGCAGCTGCATGCCCTCTTGCCTCTCTGAGGAACTCCTCCCCTCCTTGTCTACAGAGCACACTTGTGTCCCTTCTCAGAGCCTCAGCCCAGCTCTAACTGCCTGTGCAAAGCCCCTCTCTGCTCTTCCTTACACCCTGGCCCCCATGCTCCATGCACCTGGCTGCAGTAAAGTAATCATCTCACCATCTTCCTGTGCTCTGTATACTGGTAGGCTTATTTTCTCACTGGCTTGTGCAGTCCTCAAGGGCAGGCACTGAGTCCTGTCCATCGCCACAGCCCGCTCTGCATCACAGGAGCCAAGCACAAGGCTTATCTCTTGGTGGAGGCTCCAATATTTGTTGAATGAATGAACTCCATTTGCATTTTATGTCTGGCACTGTCTAAACCAAAGAAATCACACTTTTCTTCTCAGAAGAAGGAACATATTCAAATACCAAGAATTGCAGTTCCTGGTAAGACCTTGCAGAAAATGACGTTACCAAAAGCAGCAACTGGAAACTCAGCAGAATGAGCGCCAGAAAGAGTGAGATGGGCCAGGACTTGAACTGTCAGGGTTTAAGCAGCCTGGGGCACAGGGTGCAGAGGGGAGGTTCACGGGTGGTCTAAAGCTTAAGAAGCTTAAGAATCACAAACTTACTCAATAATCTTGAGAGATCAAAAAAGAAAAAAAAAGAATCACAAACAACTTCTTAAGAATTACGTATATTTACATTGTAGATCTGGAATGCACTTGTCCGGGTAGAAGCTGCTCCAGTCAATCCGAATGCCACACATCTGGAACTGCCCCCCAGCTGTTGGAGCCAGCATTTCAGATAGGCGATAAGCTGGAGTGGCTTTGGAAAGTCCACTCTAAAATGAAGCCACCTGTTGTCATTGTCCTCCTCCCCAGCTGCCCTCTTTAGTTCTCCATGGGGCTCCCAGTGTGCTCAGGGTTATGGGGAGAACTCTTCAGCTCGGGGGTTGACAGGTGTTCCAACTCATAGTGCCCATTCTCAGAGGCCTTCTGTGTGAGTTTCTCCTTTGTGCCCTCCTTCTGGCTCCTCTTGTGCTCAATAATCTGCTGGAGCTGGTGCCCAGCGTATTCTGGCTTGGTGGTTAGCGGGCCAGCCGGCACAGTGACGCCAAGGACATCTGACACCATGTAGGGGCGCAGCCAGCCCACCAAGGGAGTGCTTCCAGGGCTATAGTGAGTCTGCTTGTGGTAGAAGAGAAGTCCATCTACCTACAAGAGGGGAAATGAGGGATCAAAATGACTCTGGGACCATGCTTCCAGGGGAGCCTATATACACAGGGGCAGCTCTTATGGTCCAAATCCTTTTTCTGGGTTACTGACAAGAAGAAAAAGAGTCCTCACTTCTCATATGAAGAAATGACCCAGAAAACTAAATTTTAGAAAATACAAACCTAAATAGCACTTAAGGTACTCTCCTACCATTTCCCCCTCTGATCCACCCTGAGGGTGTCTGAGAAAATAGGGCTGCTCAGAGTCAGAGAGCCCTAAAAACACACAGTGAGTGTGAAGCAGAAATTAAACCTTAACCCAGGTCTTCTGTCCCCAGATTCCACATACTTTCCACTACTTAGAGGTCTGCACTCGTGGATGAGCTCCGGGCAGGGAACACAAAGCAGGAGAATTGCACGGCCCCTCCATGGCACTAGACTGCTGAGTGCAGGGGACACAGGCTGTCCAGAAGACCTGCTCCCCCAGCTACCATCGGCTGCCTAAACCTCCCCCTAAACTGTCTGCAAGCCATGTTCTGGGAAACTCAGTTTTCCTCAACGGGAAGACCTCCTACAGTCCCACATTTTCTTTTCTGTGATTCGGTGACTCATCTCTAAAAAGCATTTATTGCCACTGGGGCATAAGGGTTATAAATAAAGATGGTGTTCTTACCACCTTCTTAATTGACTCCTAGAAATACAGGCAATTCAGCCTTTGGCATTTCCTTACTTGGGAAGCTGTGATCCTTTTATGAAACTATATCCAGTCCAAGCAAATACTTGTAGGTGACCAGGCAGAATTTTAAAGGGCGTGATGGGCAAAGGAAAACCTGCTTATTGAGCCTGAAGAGAGTAGCAGGAAGAGGCATACAAGAAGGACCTGGGAATGGAAAGTTCTTGCCCCTCTCTGGGCCTCAGTTTCCCCATCTATAAAATGAGAAAGCGGATGAGCTCTCCGTCAAGGGCCTCCCAACTCTGGCATTCTCACACATCCTGCAGGAGTGCAGTGGAGGCTCTGAAGGCAGTGAGCACATCCTCTCCCCAGATCAGCTTTCAGTCCCTTTCTGATGCTTTGACGCAGCAAAATCAGCAGACATTTTAAGACCTTGCATAACCAAATCCCCCTGTATCCTACGGTCATATCAAAGCAGTCAAGACAATAGTTTTGTTACCTCAAAAGGGAAATCCATAGAAAGCACCTTACACAGGCTCTCAGGGGTACAAGGGAAATTCTTTAGCCCCACAAATTTAAACTGAAATACAAATTGGAACAAAGAATCAGCACATGTCACAAACGATACTGGCTCCAGCAGCTGAACAGCTCCACCGAAGCAGCACATTTTTTTTTATTTTTGAGACAGAGGCTCACTCTGCTGCCCAGGCTAGAGTGAGTGCCGTGGCGTCAGCCTAGCTCACAGCAACCTCAAACTCCTGGGCTCTTAAGTGATCCTCCTGCCTCAGCCTCCCGAGTAGCTGGGACTACAGGCATGCACCACCATGCCTGGCTAATTTTTTCTATATAGATTTTTAGTTGGTCAATTCATTTCTCTCTATTTATCTCGCTCTTGCTCAGGCTGGTCTCGAACTCCTGAGCTCAAACGATCCGCCCACCTCGGCCTCCCAGAGTGCTAGGATTACAGGCGTGAGCCACCGCGCCTGACTAGCAAAGTTTTCAATTTCATCCTCTCTACCCCTCTCCTCCACCTACCCTCTGAACTATACAGTCAGTGTTCTCAACCCTCCTTTACACGCAAGAATCAGGCCGGGAGCAGTGGCTCATGCCTGTAATCCCAGCACTCTGGGAAGCCAAGGCAGGAGGATCACTTAAAGCCAGGAGTTCAAGGCTTCAGTGAGCTATGATCTCACTACCACATTCTAGCCTAGATGACAGAGTGAGACCCCATCTCAAGAAAAAGAAAAAAAAGGATCATCTGAGAAGCTTTTAAAAATTACTGATGCCCAGGCCCTACCCTGAGATGCTAAGTGAACTGTGCTGGGTAGGCCCTGACATTTTTTTTTTAAACTCTCCAGTTGATTTTAACACAGAGTCAGGACTGAGAACCACTGTACTGTATGTGCTGGGTTGAGGGATTGTGTGTTATTCTCTTGGCCTCATGACAGCTATCCCTAATGAAGGGATAGTGAAGCCCTTTTCATACCAGCAGGATATTTGGACTAAAGACTAAAGCAGTGTAACAAAGTGATCAGGAATACAAATTCTAAAGTCAGATTGCCTGGATTTGAATCCAAGCTCTACCAATCATTTACTCTCCATATGCTTCCATTTTCCTATCTGTAAGCCGGGATAGTAAAAGTACATTATCTACTTCATAGGGTTGTTATGTGGATTTAGTGGGGTCAGACATGTAGAACATCTAAAACAGCATCTTAGAGAGAGATGCTCCCATGTTCCCCTTCCTCAATGTGTGCTCTTCCAGGATCTACTTGATGACATCACTGAAAGCACAGATCATATTTATTCTCCTATAACTGATTGTCCAATGGCCTTTAAAAATTTTTGTAAGCAATGTAAACAAATGCCAATCTGCAAGGCTTAGCTAACAAAATGCCCTGAAAATAGCTGTCACTTATTTTATTTTATTTTTTCTATTCTATTTTATTCTATTCTATTCTATTTTATTTGAGACAGAGTCTCACTCTGTTGCCCAGGCTAGAGTGCTGTGGTGTCAGCCTAGCTCACAGCAACCTCAAACTCCTGGGCTCAAGCAATCCTTCTGCCTCAGCCTCCCAAGTAGCTGGGACTACAGGCATGCACCACCATGCCCAGCTAATTTTTTCTATATATATTTTTAGTTGGCCAATTAATTTCTTTCTATTTATCGTAGAGACAGGGGTCTCACTCTTTTTTATTTTGAGACAGAGTCACACTTTGTTGCCCAGGCTAGAGTGAGTGCCGTGGTGTCAGCCTAGCTCACAGCAACCTCAATCTCCTGAGCTCAAGCAATCCTCCTGCCTCAGCCTCCCAAGTAGCCTGGACTACAGGCATGCGCCACCATGCCCGGCTAATTTTTTCTATATATATTAGTTGGCCAATTAATTTCTTTCTATTTATAGTAGAGACGGGGTCTCACTCTTGCTCAGGCTGGTTTTGAACTCCTGACCTCGAGCAATCCACCCGCCTCGGCCTCCCAGAGAGCTAGGATTACAGGCGTGAGTCACCCCACCGGCCAGCTGTCACGTATTTAAATCACTGAGTAGACAATAAGACACCTGGGCTGTCATCCTGAACTGTGGGACCTTGGGGAAGGTAGTCCCTTCTTTGAGCCTGTATTCTCACCTGGGAAGTGAAGGGAATGACTAGATGAGGGCACTCCCTGCTTAGATACAAGAGCAATAGTTCTAAAGAGTGGCCCCTGGACCTGCAGCCCTGCTAAGGAACTTGTCATAAATGGAGATTCTCAGGCCCTACCCTAGACCCTAACCTACTGAATCAGAAACTCAGGGGTTGAGGCCAGGAGTCTGTTTTGCCAAGGCTCCAGGTGCTGCTGATGAATGCTAAAGTTTGAAAACCAATGGATTAGAATCCTACATAGCATTATTAATAAAAGTAGCTAGTCGCATTTTATATCAGCCATTATTTATTGAGTGCTTACCATAAGTATCATGCTAAAAGGACTTGATAGCGTTTGGTTCCCGTAACAACCTTATAAATTAGATGTTATTAATCCTGTTTTACAGATGAAGAAACTAAGGCCAGTGAGATTATTAACTTAACCTAGTAATAATTAAACCAAAAGTGGAATTCAGTCTGGATGACTGTTAAGCCCATACTCTTCCCACCATACCATGCTGCCTCAAAAAAGATAATTTCATTCATAATGATTATATTTAGATAACAGACCAATCCACATCAATCTCCATAAAGAGCTCTATAAGCCTAATACCAGGCCTTACAGGATTGAGTTTGGTTTTCTCTCCCAATCCTTCTTCTTCTGGTAACTTTGAATGCATCCAGTAGAATCGGAAATCAGTCTGCCAGGGAAAGGAAGAAGAAAGATGAAATACTGATAATCTCAAACTCTAATATAAACAAAAACACCTTGTTCTAAATAGCCATCTGACTTATGAAGACCTAAACTCTTCTGTCATTACCCCCATTTCTCTTAAAACCATAAGATCAGGAAGATGTTTATAAAATCTTTGAAGATTATCTTCTTAAAATCCAGTAGGATTATTAATAATAGCAGAGCTAACATTTATCATCGTAGGCCAACTTTGTGTCAGGCTCCGTGAGAAGGGATTTACACACACAATCTTATTAATCTTCAAATACCCTCTGGGAGGTTGCATTATCATCTTTTCCATTTTACAGGTAAGGACTCTGAGGTTCAGAGATGTTAAGTCACTTGCCTGGGTACACAGAGAAACTACTAGGGGACCCAGGATCCTTCAATGCCAAAGCATATTATGTTAACCCTTTTGCTTTATTTTAATTCTAAGTATTAGAAACTAATACTAATACAGTTGTAACTTTTCAGAAATTACTATATTCTCTGATTTTGTGCGGTTTGTAGTTATTTAGGGCCTTTTCATTCTTTTAAATTATTTTGCTTTTAGAAATTTAAAAAAAATATACAGGCTGGGCAACGTGGCTCACACCTGTAATCCCAGCACTTTGGGAAACCAAGGAGGGAGAACTGCTTGAGCCCAGGAATTCAAGATCAGCCTAAGCAACATAGCAAGATGGTGTCTCTACAAAAAAAATTTGTTTTAATTAGCCAGGCATGGTGGCACGCACCTGTAGTCCTAGCTACTTTGGATGCAGAGCCAAGAGGATCACTTGAGCCCAAGAATTGGAGCTTGCAGTTAGCTATGATCATGCCACTGCACTCCAGCCTAGGTGACAGAGTGAGATCCCATCTCTAAAAAATTAATAATAAACAAACACATAGTCTTCTCTTTATATTATAAAAACATAGGGGGCTTTATTTACCAAATTCATAGGTTTCTTTCTTTTTTTTTTCCCACGGCCTTTTGACTAAAAAATTCATAGGTTTGAATGCATGTTATGAAATATCCTTTAACAGAATTAAAGGAAAATATGTCTCGTTTGTTTGTTTTAGAGACAAGGTCTCACTCTGTTGCCTAGGCTAGAGTGCAATGGTGTAATCACAGCTTACTGTAACCTCACTCCTGGGTCAGGCAACCCTTAGGCCTCAGTCATCCAAGAAGCTGAGATTATAAATGTGCACCACCATGCTCACCATGAGCCACCATGCCCACCTAAATTTTAAATTTCTGCTCTCTGTCAATTAGTTTATCATAGTTATTCTCAATGTGTGTCGTCCTCAATTTTTGGGGGGTCTTGCTATGTTGCCCAGGCTGGTCTCTAACTCCTGGGCTCAAACAATCCTCCTGCCTTAGCCTACCAAAGTGCTGGGATTACAGGTGTGAGCCACCATGCCCAGCCAGAAATCATGTCTTATTCTCAGGGGTCAATTTGGCAAAAATAGAAAGGAAAGAAAGAGGAAAGAAAGGAAGAAAGAAAGAAAGCAAGAAGGAAAGGGGAGGGGAGGGGAGGGGAGGAGAGGAGAGGAGAGGAGAGGAGAGGAAAAACATGGCCTGGATTGAATTTACATTCTGGGTTGTAGGCTTGGCTCTGCACTTGGGCAAGATACTTGATATCTTTCCATAATATCTGTGCTTCTTAACATTTCAGCTTCCATATCTATGTGATAAAGATGATAATAGTACTTACCTTACAGTGTTGCTGCAAGGGATTCAATGAGATAATGCCCACAAAGTGCTTAGCAATGCAAATTTTTTTTTTTTTTAGAGACAAGATCTTACTATGTTTCCTAGGTTGGAGTGACAGTGGCTATTTACAGGTATGACCAGGCATCCTCAAACTGCAGCCCTTGGGCCACATGCAGGTGTTTTTGCCCGTTTGTTTTTTTACTTCAAAATAAGATATGTGCAATATGCATAGGAATTTGTTCATAGTTTTTTTATTTTTGTTTTGAGACAGAGTCTCGCTTTGCTGCCTAGGCTAGAGTGAGTGTCATGGCATCAGCCTAGCTCACAGCAACCTCGAACTCCTGGGCTCAAGCAATCCTGCTGCCTCAGCCTCCCGAGTAGCTGGGACTATAGGCATGTGCCACCATGCTTGGCTAATTTTTTCTATAGATATTAGTTGGCCAATCAATCTCTTTCTATTTATAGTAGAGACAGTGTCTCGCTCTTGCTCGGGCTGGTTTCGAACTCCTGACCTCGAGCAATCCGCTTGCCTCGGCCTCCCCAGAGTGCTAGGATTATAGGCGTGAGCCACCGCCCCGGCCAAGCCCAGGAGTTTGAGGTTGCTGTGAGCTAGGCTGACACCACGGTACTGGATCTAGCCTGGCCAACAAAGTGAGACTCTGTCTCCAAAAAAAAAAAAAGAACTGCAGATTTCCTTTCGAGTTCCTCCTATGTCTTTTAAAAACCTAAGCTAATTTAAACACTCAAAAGATGCAGGGAGCATTAGATAATGTTCTTGATATATCACATCCTGTACACACTGAGAAGTTGGTCATGTACCAAACCCATGTGCCGAGTCACTTTCCTGAGAGGAGAAGAGAATACAGGAAAAGACATGAGGGGAGCATCACTTCTTACCTGGCAGTCATAAAAAGGGTGTCCCCGCCAGCACATCACATCCAGAACATAGTAGGTCTGGTTCACCTCACTGTAAATGCAATCTAGGATGGTGTAGTCTAAGGATACAAAGCAGAAAGCCAGTCCACGTTTCCCCTTCCAAGCAGGGCTTCCTCCAGCACAATCTCGGGAGCCCCATTTCAGAGGCTCGAGTGCAGCAATCCTCAGTGCTGGCAGAAATGGCCAGTGTGAAAAACTAAAGATTCACTAGGGAGAAAACTGTTCACAGCCCTTTCTGGCTACCTGGGACAGCTTAAGGACGATGTTGGATAGGATAGCACAAGAGGGATGAGGCCAACCCTAAGCTAAGTGGGAACTGCAGTTTTAGATAAATTGAGACATTTGCTCACCTTAGAGAAGTGCAAAAGCCAAGTAATCTTCCATTTTAGTTTACAATGACCTTTTTTTTTTTTTTTTGAGACAGAGTCTCACTTTATTGCCCAGGCTAGAGTGAGTGCCATGGCGTCAGCCTAGCTCACAGCAACCTCAATCTCCTGGGCTCAAGCAATCCTACTGCCTCAGCCTCCCAAGTAGCTGGGACTACCGGCATGTGCCACCATGCCTGGCTAATTTTTTCTCTATATATTACTTGGCCAATTAATTTCTTTCTATTTATAGTAGAGACGGGGTCTCACTCTTGCTCAGGCTGGTTTCGAACTCCTGATCTTGAGCAATCCGCCCGCCTCGGCCTCCCAGAGAGCTAGGATTATAGGCGTGAGCCACCGCGCCTGGCTGACCTTTTTTTTTTTTATAGTGTTCAACATAATGATGTTTTTGAAGCAGTTTTATTTATTTATTCATTTTATTTTAGCATATTATGGGGGTACAAGTGTTAAGGTTATTAACACTTATTATTATGTATATTGCCCATGTCCTCCCTCCCCCTACAATGACTTTTTGAGTTCCTACCATGGGCTCTGTGGGAAATAGTAAGGTAGTCCCTGGCTTTTAAGAAGTTACAATCCAGGCCGGGCGCGGTGGCTCAAACCTGTAATCCTAGCTCTTTGGGAGGCCGAGGTGGGCGGATCCTTTGAGCTCAGGAGTTCGAGACCAGCCTGAGCAAGAGTGAGAACCCATCTCTACTATAAACAGAAAGAAATTAATTGGCCAACTAAAATATATATAGAAAAAATTAGCCGGGCATGGTGGCACATGCCTGTAGTCCCAGCTACTTGGGAGGCTGAGGCAGCAGGATTGCTTGAGCCCAGGAGTTTGAGGTTGCTGTGAGCTAGGCTGACGCCATGGCACTCACTCTAGCCTGGGCAATAAAGTGAAACTCTGTCTCAAAAA
>VSMD01052025.1:0-20361 GCA_008750895.1 Mirza zaza
GCCGCCGCCGCCGCGGCCGCCGCGGGAGCAGGAGGAGGAGGCGGCGGAGGAGGCGCCGCCGGATCGCGGTCCTGCCCCCCGCGCTGCCCGCGCCCCCAGCCTCGGAGAGCGCGCCCCGGCCCCGCGGCGCCCGCAGCCCGGCGCGTCGCCCGCCCGGCCGGGGTAGGCCGGGCCCAGCCCGGCCCCGGGACCGCCGCTGCCCGCGGGCGGGGGCGCCCGGGCGGCCGGGGCGATGCGCGGTCCCTGGCCCCGGGAGGCGGCCGCCCTGGGGGTGAGTGTTGGGGCGTAGGGACCGCAGTGGGGGCGCAGGCGGACACGGGCCGGGGGCTCGCCTGCCGCAGCTCGGCCTGTCGGTCTGCCCGGCTCCGCGGCTTCAGTCGGGGTGGGGGGAGGCGGGCACCCGCTGGGGCCTGGGAGACGCGCGGTCCCCAGTCTGGGGCGAGGATGTGAGCCCCACATGCCAGGGGGCTCAGGGGGAAAGCCCCCAAACCAGCAGTGCGCGGCAGGAGGAGGGCACGTTTTGAAAAGGCCAGAAAATTCAGCTCGTTTCCCCGCCTCCCACCTCCCCCACCCCTTCCCTTCCAAGCCCGGGGAAAGGCGCAGAACCCGGAGTTATAAAAAGCCATCGCAGGAGAGGAACGAGGAGGAGCAGGAGGAGGGGAGGAGGAGGAGGAGAAGGGGGCGGGGAAGGAGCGAGGGGAGGACGGAGCAGGCGGATCCCGAGTTGTCCGCGCGCCCCTCCTGCGGTAGGGTAGGGGGCGCAGGGGGAGGGGCAGGACCCCGGCCAGAGCTTGGCTTTTCGTCTTCGCGGCCACCTCCGCGCTGGAGCAACCTCTGGAGGTGCTCTGGCGGCGAGGGGTCGTTCCAGGACAGAGGGGCTGTCGAGAATACCCCGTCTGTTGTGACCTTTGACAGGTGGGCACCTGGAACCCCCAGAAACCCCCACATATTTTAAGATTTAGAAAAATCAAACCCGCTGCCATCTCCCTAAACCCCAAATCCTGATAATCTCGAGCAGGGAAGGAAAAGGTGAGAACTTATTTTAAAAACGAAAGAAAGAAAGTTTTTCATGCAGCGCCCCTCTCTCCCCTTCGCGGGACTCGACGGGGAGACCCGCAGAGAAGAGAGTTTCAGCACTCGAGGGGGCGGACAGCGCCCCGGGCGGTTGGGTCGCGCCTGGGCCGCGGAAGCCGGGGGTGGGGCCTCCGGGACGCCAGGGGCATCTCCTGGGGCCGTCTGCCCGCCCCGAAGGGCGGCCCCTCCCTCCGTCCGTGGGGTGGGGCGGACTTCAGCACCGGCTGGAGGGACAGCACCCAGCCATCCTATTGCACTGAGCCGCTTAAGCGCCGGGAAGGTCAAGGCCAGCTGGGACCCTGGTGGAGAGGTAGGGAGCAGCCATGCCCAACTCCTCGCTCGCTGACCCGCGTCCGCTTTCGCTTTCTGCCTCGCAGCCGTCGGGATGGAGGTGAGAAGACGGCCGTGACGCGCGCCCGCGCGGTCCCCTGCACCCCCAGCAGCCCATAGCGCTCCCTGCCCCCCTCCCCCGCAGCAGCGGGCCTTGCCGTGGAGTGACAGCGGCCTGGGGGGGCAGGGGGGGCGGGGGCGGCCGGACCAGCGATGCCGGCGGGCATGACGAAGCATGGCTCGCGCTCCACCAGCTCGCTGCCGCCCGAGCCCATGGAGATCGTGCGCAGCAAGGCGTGCTCGCGGCGCGTCCGCCTCAATGTCGGGGGGCTGGCGCACGAGGTGCTCTGGCGCACCCTGGACCGCCTGCCCCGCACGCGGCTGGGCAAGCTCCGCGACTGCAACACGCACGACTCACTCCTCGAGGTGTGCGACGACTACAGCCTCGACGACAACGAGTACTTCTTTGACCGCCACCCGGGCGCCTTCACCTCCATCCTCAACTTCTACCGCACCGGGAGGCTGCACATGATGGAGGAGATGTGCGCGCTCAGCTTCAGCCAAGAGCTCGACTACTGGGGCATCGACGAGATCTACCTGGAGTCTTGCTGCCAGGCCCGCTACCACCAGAAGAAGGAGCAGATGAACGAGGAGCTCAAGCGTGAGGCCGAGACCCTGCGGGAGCGGGAGGGCGAGGAGTTCGACAACACGTGCTGCGCAGAGAAGAGGAAAAAACTCTGGGACCTCCTGGAGAAGCCCAATTCCTCTGTGGCTGCCAAGGTGAGTCTGCGATCTGGGGGCTGCTGGGCTGGGGGATCTGCCTGTGTGTGTCCCCACGGTGAGAAACGCGGCTGGGGGACGCTGGCTTAGTTCCCAACGGTGAAAATCAGTGAGGGGGAGGGGCTAGGGCTGAGCTCCCAGGGCTGGGGACCAACCCCCTCAGATTTTCCTAGGTGGCATTTCCATCTTTTTTTTCTTTTTGTCCGATACTTTATACACCTACTTGGTTGAGGACAAGGATTTATAGGGATGTACAAAAGGCCAGGACAAGAGGATGGACACGGAGAAATGAGAGAGGGCACAGAGAGACACTAGAGGCTTTCTGGGGTGGAGGAGAGTTTGGTTCCCTGGGGAGTCCCAGACCCAGGCTGGAGGGGATTGCCCTGTGATTTTGATACATACCTCCAGATTTATAACCCCACTCTGCCCTGGGAAGGGAATGGAAGCAACTTACAGACATGCTTGGAGGATGTTGACATACTGCCAGGTAGTTTCAACCTCAGTGAGAAAAACAAGGCAGAGGCATTCCCGGGTGGGTGTGGATGTGGGTGACACGGGCAATCGGCTGTGGGCGCCTGTGGGCCAGAGGTCACCCCTGGTTACTTAGGTATTTATTGGGTGAGTTTATTTCAAGAATGGTTTGGTGCAGCTTGCAAAGATGCTGTTGGAAGAGGATGTAAATTTCGAAATATGAAAAATGAGGCAATGTGAAAAATAGAGGAGGAGGAGGAGGCAGGAATGCGCTTGATCACACAGGGTGGGCCGGGGAGTCCTGCGTGCTGCGGGGGGGAGGTCGAGGCTGTGAGGGACTCAAAGGGGCTTGGGGTGGGGCCAGGGCAGGGCAGGGGTTCACTGGTTGATGATAACCCTCTCTGTGTTGCTTGGGAGAGATGGGGCCTGGCTTCACGAGGCCAGTGTGCTGGGTGTCGGAGCAGATGAGAACACAGTGGGATAAGGGCTAGCGAAGCGATCTCGTGAGGCCCAGGGGGAGCCCATGAAAGAGAGTTGTTGATGTCGAGATCCAGCAAGACCAAGTTGGGAAACACAGGTTGGCAGCAGGTAACTCAACCTCTGAAAGTGGGGCCTAAAAAGGGGCCAGGTAAATACATCTGTGGCAAAAAGAAGCGGGGAAGAGGAAGTTGACATCTTCATCCATAATTAAATAGCCACGCTGGCTCCTGTCCAGGCCCGGCCTTTCACTGTGGGGTCTCTGTGGCTCAGTTCTCACTAAAGGCCCCCCTGCAGGTCCCAGTCTGAAGGGGACCGTAGGGTCCTTCCCCAGGTCTAGCTGCTCAAAGAGAGGCCCCCGAGACTGGCTGCAGAAGGGGTGGCCGGTAGGAGGGTGGAGGGAGCCCCGCATGGTTTTCCTCTTCTCTGCCCACCCTAAATAGGACGTAGAGGTTCCTGGGCCCAGCTTCCTCCTCTGAGGCTGTGGGCTGCCTCTCTCCATAATCCTGTCTCCCTCCTAAGACAGAGTCACTCACCCTTAATCAGCTTAGGATCAACAGACTTATTTTGCTATTTCCAGGCCTGACACAGGTTCCCCCTCTCCAACCCATTTAGGCCCAAACATGACTCTCCCTTCCTGTCTTGTCCCTAAGACCTGCGAGCAAGGGCAGGAGATGGGAGGGTTTGCCCTCCCGGGGAAGCAGCGGGCAAAGGGCCATGTTTGGGTTGGCATCTGGCCGCCGGGCGCAGGCGCTGGGGCATGCAAGAGGCGACGTTTGGGAATGAAGAGCCTTTCCTCTCCCTTGGGTTAATCTGCTTGCTGGGACGAGCCTCATGACCTCCCTGTGATCCCGGGCGGGGGCTGCCGGCTCACATTCCTGGCAGATGGACCATCTAGGATTTTGTGCGGCCAGAGCTGAAACGGGGAGGCAGGCGGGCTCGTTGGCCCTCGGTATAGAGACCCTGGCTGCTGCTGATCAAACACCTACTGTGGACGGAGTCTAACAACACTACTCTCTGTTATTATCTCACTTTTCACCAATAGAGAGGCTCAAAGGGGTTTACTAACTTGCCTAAGACCACACAGCAGGCAAGCAGCAGCCAGGAATTCCAGCTGAGTTCTCTCCACAATGAGCAAGTGCTGCAGCCTCTTCCCTGGTCCCCCTGCTTCCTCTTTTGCCCTGCAATCCATTCCCACATGGCAGCCACAGTCAGCTTTTCAAAATGCAAATTGGATCACATTATTCATCTGCTTAAAATCCTCCAGAAGTTTCCTATCACACTCAGAATAAAATCTAGACTTGTCATCCTGGCAGATGAGGCCCTATAGAATCTGTTCCCATGACCTCTCTGAGCTCATCTCTGTCACTCTCTTCTGGTTCACTTGGTTCTGGTCCCATTGGCCTCCTGCCGGTCCCTATACAAGCCAGGATTTATCCTACCTCAGGACCTTTGCACTTGCTATTCCCACTGCCTGGAATGGTCTTACCCAGATTGTCCCCTGGCCAGCCCCTTCCCCTCATTCCTCATTTGAGCAGGTCCCTGCTCACATGTCCCCTGCTCAGAGAGACTTTCCTTGACCCTTGTCTAGGACAGCCTCCCTCCCTTCACTCTCTGTCACATCCTGCAGTGTTCTTCCTGCATAGGCCTTAAGCGCCATCTGAAGTGACATTTCTTCCACGTATTTCTGTTTCAAACCCACAAAAATATGAACACCACGAATTCACTGCTCTGTTCTCAGCACCCATCGTGGTGCCTGGCACAGAGGAGCTTCAGATAACAGCGTGTGGGGTGAATGGATGAATGAAGCAAGCAGTCACTGTGTCTCAGGGTTTGGGGACCTGTCACTCTTTCCCACTGCCCACCTGCGACCCAGTGCCCTATGCCGCTGCCCTCCTTCAGCCGTCACTTTGCCCACCCCATCCCTACCCAGCCTCGGCTCAGACACGTTGCTTGTGGAAACGGGTAAGGCCCGTGGGAATTTCTCAGTCCACAGAGTGACAGGACCAAATGGGGGCTCACTTCTGGGCGGTTGTGAGGTGCCCAAATGGCCATGTCTCGTATGCTAAGAGCAGGGACTGACCGGGTCCTGCCCAGCCCCACCACTTCCCTGGATTTTGGCCTTAGGCAATTTTTTCACCTTTCCAAGTCCCAGCCCTCCACCTGTAAAATGGAGATAAAAGGCCCACTTGTCAGGGTTGTCATTAAATCACGTTTATCAAAAAATTGCACTCTGTGCCTAGCATGTGTTGTTGTAAACAGTAACGAGCAGAGTCCTTTTTCTGGGGCCGGGGGCTGCCAGGGGCTGCGTCGCTGCACGCAGATAGCAGCACCCGGGAGGCTGAGCCAACGCTGTTAATAATTGATAGGGATGTTCTGGCAACTCGGAGAGGAACCAAAGCACAGGCCCTAGGCTTCCCCGTCAAGGGAGTGAAAATCAAAATCCATTAGGCAAAGGCAGTGTGATTGATTCTCGTTTAGAAGATGGGGTCAGCCCCATCGGGGTAACAGGGCTGCAGTGCTGGGGGTTCTGCTTTCTCGGAAAACCCTACAGGCTTTTCTCAGCAAAAGACAGGGGGAACTGATTCGCCAGGCCAGGAGCGTGGGTTAAAGCCCTGAGATAACTTTCTCATTTCCAGAGTGGCCGTTGTTTACTGTGCCAAGTATTAGTGGGACTTTATATCTTCTACCTTGTGGAAATCCCTCTCTAACAGGTAGTGTGCCAGTTGGGGGTGCTTTGGGCTGCAAGTAGCAGGACAGAAAACTCAAAGCAGCTTCAGTAAGGACGAAGATACATCATCTCACATAACATGAAGTTCCAAGGTAGTTGGTTTTAGGTTGCGTCAGTGGCTCAATGATGCCATCAGGATTCTAGATTCTTTTCATCTCTCTGCTCTTCCAGCCCCTGTAGGTGGCTTGGTCCTCAAGCTTGATGCCTCATATCACAAGATGGCTGCCCAGTTCCAGCCCTCAGATATAGACACAATTATGTCCAACCCATGAAAAGGGGCATTTCCTCCTATGCCTCACTTTTTTCTTTTTCTGAGAGATAACCCTTTCCCAGGAGCAACCTAGCAGACTCCTTTTAAATCCCATTGGCCAGGATCACGTCACATGTTGTAGCTATAGGGGAACCTGAGAAAGCCGTCATCTGGCTTTTTCAGATGATGGAGGGAATGGATTTGATGAGTGGGATTCAGACTGTGTCACAGAGGGGGAAATGGAGGCTATGAGAGGTGAAGTCAGTTGCCTGAGCTCACACAGCTAAATGCTCAGTAAATATTTGTCGAAGAAATGAAACTGGCAGAGCCAGGGTTTGAACCCAAATTTGTCTGGTTCCCAAGCCTGTGTTCCTAAATCCTGGAATCTTGGGCACATCATTTAGCTTCTCTGAGCATCAGTGAGCTCATGTGCCAAATGGTGAGAACAGCCATGCCTACCTTTCAGGACTGTTTTGACAATTCAGGGAGATTTCAGATGTGAATGTCATTTGCACACGGAAAGTACTACAAGTGAAAGTTATTATTGTTATATTCAAAAGCAGGAGTGGCCTTAGTTTAGGGACAGTGGTCAGTATTTTGCCCAGCACAGATGTGATGAACAATCAGCTCTGGAGCCCAACTGATGTGGCTTGTTTCTTGTCTCCATTGCGTATCAGGAATCTGAACTTGGGCAGGTTCCTTTCCTTCTCTGAGTCTCAGTTTCCTCATCTAGGAGACGAGAAGGGCCAGTAAGAGGTAATTTATGTAAAGAGAGCAGCCCAGTGCCTGGCTCCTGAGACGCGTTGGGCAAGTGGCCACGGTGGTGACCAGCATTTTCACTGGACACCTCTATTCCAGCCACACGCCGTTAGTGTGAGGAGGTTGCAGCTCTCCCAGCCTGAGGCATGGAGATCGTGTGTTACCATCAAGCAAAACGAGAGCATCAACTCGGAATCCACGGGCCCTGCCGGGCTACGAGTCATCTAGTCGAGGCTCTTGCTGGCCCCAGCTCGGTCATCCAGATGAAAGTTTTTATTCCTGGGAGATAATATGCCAGAGATTCAGAATCCTTGTTGTGGGGTCACACGGACCGGGGTTTGAATCCGGGCCCTGCCTTTTCCTAGCTGTGGACTTGGGGCAGTTTGCTTCGCTCCTCGTAGCTTCCATTTCCTAATCTGTACACCAGGGTGGTCCTAAAACCCACCCCTGGCGCTGTCAGAGGATTAAGTAGGATAGCGCCTGTGCAGCGCTGAGGCTGTGTGTGACAACCCCAGTGTCCCCTCTTGCTTAAGGGGAACCCAGAGCCCAGATGTGTCCGCGACCTGCCTGGGATCCCACTGCTAGTCGGTGAAAGACCAGAGACCATCCCCAGGCCTTCCTGGCCCCACCATCCTTCCCCCCGCCGAGGCTCAGGGACCTTTCTGTCCCTCCCAATGCTTAACCAGGACCGCGTCTCGGCAGCTGGTCTCCCAGGGGTTTTGAAAGGCCGTATGGGCGGGAGAATGTGAAAATGCTTAGGAAGAAAAAGTTCTGGCCAAATTAACAGTTTGGCCAAAGCTTAATTAACTAGAAGAGAAAATTAGGCCGCAACTCCACACGCAGCACTTTGTGTACTTCCTACACTTAATAGCACCATGGACGGGAGCCTGATCCCGGGGCTGGGCTGCCCAAGTTCAGAGTTTGGCTCCTCTTCCCAGTGACCATGTGAGTTGAGGCAAACGATGGCAGCTCTCTGTGCCCGGCTTCCTCCAGCCAACAGCAATCTGGGGGCCATAGCAGCGCCCGCCTCATTGAACAGCTACCAGAATTAAACGGGTTACGCGTGCAGAGCACCCAGAACAGGGCCTGGCCTATAGAAAGCCCTCGATAACTGTCGGGGTTTTTTGTTTGTTTAATATCCCATTTAATATTCCTGAACAATCCTGCAGAGTAAATAACCTTTAAAAAAAAAAAAATTTACCTGGGTGTGGCAGCATGTGGTGGCATGTGCCTATCCCAGGTACTCGGGAGGCCAAGGCAGGAGGATCACTTGAGCCCAGGCATTCGAGGCTGCAGTGAGTTGATTGTGCCACTGCACTCCAGCCTGGGCAACAGAAGGATATCCTGTCTGCCCCAAAAATTATTCTTATAAAATGCTACGTGCTCCCTGTAAATCCAGAGGTCTCCCCGGCCACCAGAGCCCAGTGGAGGCAGAGGGCTGAGCCCGCCGGGAATAGCACTCAGCTGCTGGCTGATGGCAGAGGGTGTGCACGTACTCGGGCTCCCAGACCCCTGGGTCGGGTGTCACCCAGAGGTGCATGTTCTACACTAGCTCCCAGAATTCCTCAGTGGGCGTGAGCTCCAGTTGCCCACAGTGGTCACTTGCTTGATGACACACCCTGTTTGACCTCTTTTCCTTCCCTGTCTCATGTCCCCCTCCCCTTCCAGAGTTTTCTGGGACCACTTCCCACATAAGCCACTTGTACCCAGATCCTTGTCTTAGGATCTGGTTCTGGGGAAACCAACCAAAGACCTGTGGGAAACCCCATTTCTTCGGTGTCCTGGTGTTTTATTACGGCCTAGGAGGCATCTACAACCGAACCTCCATCGGGCATTGTCGTAAAATGACAGACGGGGTGCAGCCAGCCTCATCCCCGTCTCTTGGATAAAACAAAATCAACAGTAGTGTTGGCGACAGCTACCGCCTGAGTGCTTACAAGTGTCTGGCGCAGGGCAAAGGGCATTCATGCACCCTTACATCTGATTCCCACGGCCACTGCATGAGGGAGGGACAATTATCCTCATCTCAAAGCTGAGAGGCTCGGAGGGGTGAGTGGCTGGCCCAGGGGCACACATCCAGTGAATGGGAGGCTGGGACAGATCCCAGATCCCACCCAGGACTCCCCGACTGCCAAGCCCATGACTTTGACCTCTGTGCTGTATGAATGACCTTCAGGAAGTGAGAAGCCAGCCCCAGGGACGCTACCCCAGCATTTGCTTTCCACCTTGGGGAGGTGCTGAGAGGTGAGAGGTGTGCCCAGCGTCTCCCACCTGACCTGAGAGTGTTCCTGGCCGCCAGTCCAGAATGACCTAATCCCCAAAGGCTACTGGACGAGACCACTGGAGACACTGGTTTAGCATTCAGCATTATTTTAACAGATAAACCAAATACATAAGGTCCTGCCTTCTCCCTGAGGTTGAATAGTCTTGATTTTGGTGCCTCTGGTAGGACTGGGCATAGCCAGGTGAAGCCGGGGCAGGAGGAACACCCCAGCCCCACACTGGGGGCAGGTGGGATGGGAGCCAGAATTCACATGTTGATATCCAGGGTGCCAGTTCTCCTTAAATGTTTTCCCTGGTGACATAAATAAGAAAGAAGATGTTGCCGTGTGAGACATACTCCCATGGGCCTGGGGACGGGTCCTGGGTTCAAATCCCACTTCCTCTGCCTCCTGGTTATATGAGCCCCCAAGGCACCTCACCTCTCTGAGACCAGGCAGTGTGGATAAGTGGGCCACGCCTCGCAGAGCAGTGGTTCTCCACCCGGGCTGTGTTTTGGGATCACCTGAGTTTTGCGAAATATCCATGGCTAGGCTGCACAATTGCAACTCACCCCTAGGTGATTTTTTTAATTGTAGTAAAATATACATGACATGAAATTTACCATCAGAACCATTTTTAAGTATAGTCACATTGCTGTGCCACCAATCTCCAGAACTTTTTCATCTTGCAAAACTGAAACTCCATACACATTAATCAACGCCTCCCATTCCCTCGCCCCAGACCCTGGCACTCACCCTTCTACTTTCTGTCTCAACGAACTTGACTGCTCCAGGTACCTCATAGAAGTGGAATCCTACGGTGTTTGTCCTTTGTGACTGGTTTATTGCACTTAGCACAATGTGCTCAAGGTTCATCCGTGTCGTAGTCTGGGTCAGAACTGCTTTCCTTTTTAAGGCCAAGTAATATTCCATTGCATGTGTAGGCTGCATTTTGTCTATCCCTTCATCCATCGGTGGACACTTGCTTCCTTCTGCCTTTTGACTATTGTGAATAATGTTGCTATTCACATGGGGAACAAATAGCTCTTTGAGTCCACGCTTTCAGTTCTTTGGGGTACACACCCAGAAGTGGAACTGATGGATCACATGGGAATTCTAGTTTTGATTTTTTGAGGAAGTGCCGCACCGTTTGTAGCGGCTACACCATTTTACGTTCCCACCGGCAGTGGACCAGGGTTCCAGTTTCACCACATCCTTGTCGATGCCTGCTGTTTTCAGTTTTTGTTTTTTAAAAGTAGTCATTCTAATGGGCGTGAGCCGATATCTCACTGTGGTCTCGATTGGCATTTCCCTGGCGATGAGTGATGTCGAGGAACTCTTCACGTGCTTTGCTGGCCACTTGTACATAGTAGTCCTCCCTCGTCCTGATGTCTGAGCCGTGGCTAAGACAAAACCCTGTACAGTCTGTGTTTTCTCCTAAACATACATGTTTATGATAAAGTTTAATTTGTAGATTAGGCATAGTCAGAGATCAACAACTATAACTAATAATAAAATAGAACAATTATAACAACATACTGTAATCAGAGTTACGTGGATGTGGTCTCTCTCTCAAAACACCTTATTGTATGTAATATTTTTCAACCGTGGTTGATGGTGGGTAACTGACATGGAAGGTGAAACCACGGATAAGTGGGGACTATGGAATGTTTCTTTGGAGAAACGTCTACTCGAGTTTTTTGCCCATTTTTGAGTTGAGTTATTTGTGTTGCTGTTGTTGAGTTGTAGGAGTTCTTCGTCTGTTCTGGACACTAATGCCTAGTCAGATATGTGATCTTCAAACATTTTCTCCCATTCCGTGGTTGGCCTTTTCATTCTGGTGATTGTGTCTTTTGATATACAGAGATTTTTAACTTGTCTATTTTTTCCTTTGTTGTCTGTGCTTTTGGTGTCACATTCAAGGAGTTGTTGGCAAATCCAATGTCATGAGCATCTTCCCTGTTTTATTCTAAGAGTTTTATAGTTTTAGGTCTTGCATTTCAGTCTTTGTATGTGGTGTGTCAGATACGGGACCGGCGTCACTCGTTGGCACGTGGCTATCCTGGTTCTCCCAGAACCACTTGTTGCCCCGGTGATTTTGCCCACGGGAGGGGCCAGGAAACCCAGCCATGGAGGATCAGAGGTGCTGGCCAGTGGAGTACCGTCTGGGGGTCACCGTCTGGGTCAGTGGCTGTTATGATTGTTGCCAGGATATGGGACAGTCTCTGACACACCCAGCAGGGCCCCACCCTTCCTCATCCACTCGAGACAGCCTGGTGGATGCAAGTGAGAGACAGTGTGAGTGACACGTGTCTAGAATGTGGCTACTCCTCGCCCCCCAACTGCTTCCTCTGTGACCCCCATCCTCTCCCGCATGGACCATTGTGGGAGCCTCCTCCCGTCTGCCACTCCTACCCCCCAGCGTGTCCTGCACACACAGTGACTCAGCCCCCTGCTCAAAACCCTCCCAGAGCTCCTGTCCCACTCAGTGAAAAAGCTTAAATCAGCCCCATTCGCAGGGCCCATGTTCTGGCATCTTCCCTCTCTTCCCAACGTCCTTCCAGCCGCCCACCAGACGCCCACCAGACTCCCAGACGCCCACCTCAGAGCCTTTGAACTTGCTGTTCCTGCTGCCTGGGACAGTCTTCCCGCAGACAGCCGCAGGACTCACTGTGGCCACATTGCTCAGGTCTCAGGTCAAATGCCATCTTCTCAGCGAGGCCATCCCTGAGCACCCTGTGTGAGACAGACCCGCCCCTCCGGCGCTGTCCGTTCTGCTATACTCGTGTCCTCCTGACACGGCGCACGGTCACTCACATATTAACATGCAGTTCCTTTCTGTCTCCCCCACTTGACTGTAAGCTTCTGAGGGCAGGTTTTCGTCTGTTTTGTTCCTTGTATTTTCAGTGCCTGCCCAAAGAAGGCACTCAATACTTGTGTGTTGAGTAAATGAATGAACGAATGATGTTACCCTAGAGGTAACTGGCAATACAAGTTAATTGACGAAAAAGGAATTTGTTTATAAACTTCGGGACATTTCACCCTTATTGCTGTCGCATTGCTAGACGTCTGACTCTCAGCTGCTTCTGCCACACTCCGGACGCAGAGTGTGTCTGGTTTCTCGACCAGAGCCCAGTTTTCTCAGCCTTAGTGCCACTGATGCCTGGGTAGGGAGCTCCGCTCCTCACCGCCGGCCTGTCCTGTGCCCCGCAGGAGGCTCGGCCACACCCTGACCTCCCCCCACGAGCTGCTGCGTGGAGAGTGGGCATCAGAGAAATATGGGATGAGCAGCTGCCAGGAGGATGTTGCATTATTCCAGGCAAGGGGAGATGACAGCTTGGAAGAGGGCGGTGGCACGGAAGTCAGCGAAAAGTGGCTGGATTAGGGGTACATATGAGGCGTGGGGACATTTCCTGGGAGGCCACAAACCCCAGCCTCCACCGGTGGTCAGAGATGCCCAGGCTTTGTGATGGGTCTTGGACTGTGGCCATTCTTTAGCTGAGAATCCTCAGGTCAAGTGACTCAGTTTCCTCATCCATATAATGGACCTAATCACAGCTCCCACCTCGCAAGGAGGTTGTAAGGATTAGATCAGATAATTATGGCAAATAACAATAGTAGACGCACGAGGCCTGCAAGGCCAATCGCAAGCTGTTATTACCATGACTGATTGTGTGCATTCATTCAGTGAAATTTACCGACTACCTACTGCGTGCTGGGCAGAGAATGAAATAAAGATCCCAGCCCGCGTGGCACTGATATTCCAGTGGGAGAAAGAGCAAGACCATTAAAGAACAAACAAATACAGGTCCTGATTGGACCCTAACAACCACAGAAAAGAAATGAGGTGGTGAGATGTGGAAAGAAAGATGGTGCTAACTGGACATTTGCTGTTAATGAGGGCCGAGTGCTATTTTTAGGTATGATGACACTATTGTGAATATGTTTCTAAAATCTTTATCTTTTAGACACACACACTAAAGTATTTATGGATGAAAGGACAAGATCAGCTAAGCATGGAATGTTCTAGATGGTGCCATGGAGAGAGGTCTGCAGGGAGGGAGGGTGGTGCGGGGTTAGCCGGGGGGGGGGGGGGGGGGGGGGGGGGGGGGGGGGGGGGGGGGGAGGCCTCTCCAGAAGGTGTCGACTAAGCAGAGACCTGCAGGAAGGGAGGGAGAGAGGCGTGTGGACATTTGGGTGAAGAGCACTGTGGGTGGAGGGAACCCACATGCTAAGGCCTTGAGGCAGGAGCACGCCTGGGACACTCAGGGAACATTCTGGTAGCCAGTGGTTGGAGCAGAGTGAGCCACTGGGAGAGCGGGGGAGGTGAGATCAGAGGGGTGACCTTGTGGGTCATGGCCAAGCTCTAGCGTTCCCTTGCAGCCCCTGAGCCTTCACACTGGCCTCCCTGCCTCCAGGCTTTTCTATCCAGTCCCTCCTCTGCAGGCAACCAGAGCTGCCTTCCTCAGATGTAATCTGCCCATCTTAGTCATCCCCCTGCCCCCAGGATGAAGTCCACACTCCCTAACCCGGCCTTCAGGGCCCCAGCCAATCTCCCCACGTTCACCTGCCAGCCTCTGTCCAGACACCGAGCTGCCCGCACACCTCCCTTTCTGCGTTCCCCAAACACCCCATCCTTCCCCGGGGCCGCAGCACAGCCTTGCCAAGCCGATTCCTCTGCCTTGCACCCCTTTCTTCCTGTTCTCCACCTGCAGCCCCCCTCCTTCTCTTTCGGTCTCTACCTTCAAGGCCCAGCTCCCCAGCACCTCCTCTGTGGAGCCTTCTCTAACCGCCCCCGCCACCACCCACGCTTCCCTCAGGCAGTGTTGACTGCTCCCTCCTCTGTGCTCCGGAAACCGACGCTCATACCTTCCTCCAACAAAATATTGTGAAGATGAGCTTGTGGGTTGTTCCATGGATGCCAGGCCTGGCCCACAGAGACAGGGATGCTTAAGAGCACAGGCTCTGCAGCCCTACTGCCTGGGTTCAAATCCCAGCTCAGCCACTTTTGAGCTGCCTGCCCTTTGGGGAATGACCTAACGTCTCTGGGCTTCAATTTTCTGACCCATAATCTGGGGAGCCTCGCAACAACTGGGGTGTTGTGCCAATTCTACATGAAGCACTCAACACAGTACCTGGCACTCAGCAAGTGTTCAGTACTTGCTTTCTATTATTATCGCAGGTAATTGTTAGTAGATGTTAGTTGAGTGAATAAATAAGCAAACATGTGAGATTTATGATGACTGATCAGAGATTAGACATTTGGCGTGTTCCCGCACCCCCGCTGCTCCGCCTTTGCTCTGCAGTAAGACTGGCCTCTCCCGCAATCGCCCACCAAGGCCCGGCAGGCAGACACCATCGCTGGGAGAATGACGTCACATTTCCCAATGCCACACGGTCACTTACATCCACCAGGTAATGGAAACTGGAATCAAACAGCTTCTAAAAATAGATCGTCATATTTCACTCATTGCTACCTACAGGGCACCCCTGAGTCTTTCCAAGGCCTGTGTGATCCTTGGGGCCCTTGACCTTGGCCAGCCCTGCCTCTCAGAGTCTTTGCCGACCCAATTGTACCAAAGAGGCGGCCGCTGATGGCCCTGTTAGGGCATATGAGAAGCAAAAGGAAAGAGAAAGTTGCTGTTGAGCAGCTTTTCATTTGCGTATCACTTGTCTAGAATTCCCACCCTCTCTTTGATGGATCGATTTTCCTTTATCTCTTTTTAGTGGTGGATATGTTTGCACATCCTTTATTGTTCCTTGAAATCGTGACTGTAATTTGATTCAGTCGTCCCCTCCTCTCTCTGAGACAGTTCTTTTGGTTTAAAACTGGCTTCCTTTCTAGGCTCCCGTGGTCCTTCTAACTTTCCGTGGGTGGATGTGCACGCTTTGAGGACCTGTTTCAACGCCACCTGTTGTTTGCGTCAGAAACATTTAGTGCATGTGACTATATGTCGAGCACTGTGCTGGGTGCATGAGAAGCACTTGTGTATCTATTGGTTAGGAGTGTTCTGGTTGCAGGTGACAAAATGCAGCTCCAATGGGCTTGTGTGAAAATGTAATTTAAAAGTCTTGGGTTAGGTAAGGCTTCAGGCAGTGTTGGATCCAGGACCTTAAGTATGTTATCAGGACTTGGTTTCCCATGTCTCCAAGTTCTGTTCCTCTCTGTGTTGGCTTTTCAACAAGCTGTAGTACCAACATGGCTGGAAAGACGGCCTCCTACAGCTCTAGGCTTGCTTCCTGGGGAGAAAGTAAGTCTCTTTTCCAATAGTCCCAGCAAAATCCCAGGGCTGATTTTCATTGGCTCCACCCTGAGCCAATCACTTAGTCGGGTCTGGGTCACATGTCAATGACTGGAGCTGGGATAGGACTGAGAATGGGAAAGAGGCGGTTCCTCAAAGAACCACCAAGAGATAAATGTGAACCGGCAGAAAGAATCTACGGCCATCGTGAAGTTTGTTGCCTACTGGAGGGAGACAGGCATTAAACAAATAAAAAATTAAATGAAAGAATAACCACACGAAGTGTAATACGTATGTCATGAAGGAAAGAAGCAGGTGTTTTGACAGCTCAAGGTCAGAGAGGGCTTCTCAACATAGGTGCCCTTTTCTGGGAATCTCAACGTGATTTTGTCCTCCCACCGCCCAAGTGATCTTGCTTCTGCAAGCTGTCCGGGCTACCTCTCCTGCACGGTTTAGCGTGCTCCCTCTTGTCTCCTGTTTTCTTCTCAACTTGTTTCATCTCCCCAAATAAAACAGGATGTTCTCAAGTCTAGGACTGTATCTTATTCTTTTCTGTGTTCTTAAGCAGGGTGGGTGGGCTGCCTTTTTTGTAAATAAAGTATTATTGGAACATGGCCAGGGCCATTCAGTTACCTATCGTGTACAGCTGCTTCCAGACATGCGGCTGTAAAGCCTAAAACACGTTTATTATCTATTAATAGCCCTTTAGAGGAAGAGTTGCCTGAGCTGTGATCTGATGTCGCCTCAGGGCCTGGTGCAGAGGAAGAGTTTGGTGGGTGTTGGGGGGCGGGGCAGGGAGAGAGGGAAAGCGCAGCGAGCTGTGTGACTTTGCATGAATCACTTAACCTCTCTGGCTCTCTGACTCCATACTTGCAGTGTGAGCTGGCCCCTCTCATTCTTCCGATCTCAGCTCATGTGTCCCCTCTTCAGAGAGGCCCTCACTGACCCTGAATGACCAGTTTGGACTTGTGGTATTTACACTCTTTCCATGATAAAATGTCTCTCTGGTTTATTTTGAGATTAGGCCCACTTGAGCGGGCGTCTGTCCCCTCCTCTGCACAGCGTTTCTCCTCCCCTCAAACGCCAGCTCTCCTGTGGGGTGAGCGGAAGGAGCTCCGGCATGGGACTCTGGGTTCGTAATCCCGGAACGGCCACATATGCACTGTGAGACTCTGGTCAGACCTTTCCTCACTCCCGGCCTCAGTTTCCTCAGCTGGAAAATGGGCGTGGTGACTACCAAGCAGGGCGACTGGAAAGACAGGCGTGTTCATCGGTGCCAGGTGCCCAGTGCTGTGCCGGGCTGAGCACAGAGGCTTCGTTCATGCCAAGTTGTTTTCCCTTCCCTCCTTCCTTTTCTCAAGAGAGTTTCCCCCTGACCTTGCCATAATGCAGCGTACCTCCCACGGTACCTCCACCTGCGGGAACGCCTCTGCGATGAGCATGCCAAGGCGTGCCTGGAGGGGAGGCGTCTAAGTGCCCCAGGCTCCATCACAGCCCCCCATGCCTTGGTGGGCACACAGAGCTCCTCTAGGTTACATAAAGTGCTGTGCAAATGCACCCCAGCGACAGTCCTCCGTTTCCCTCTTCCTCCTCCTAGGCTAATGCCCCCACGTCCCTCCCGTATAAAAATTGCTGGACCCTCCCTGGCTGCATGGCTACGTGGTTTTCCAGATAGGACAGAGCAGTCCCCAGGGGCTGAGAGCCTCTCATTACTAAGAGGACCAGCTACAGAATCTGTGGGGCACATTACAAAGTGAAAATGTGGCCCCTGCATTCAAAAACTGGTAAGAGTTTGAAGACGATGACAGCGGAGTGTCACAGCAGCCGTGGAGGCCTGCTAAGCGCGGGCCCTGCTGGACGGTGCAGGCTGCTCGCCCAGGAAGCCGGCCTGCCCAAGGGGCAGAGGGACTCAGAAGTCTGCTTGGTGGGGAGTAGACGACCCCTCAGTCCCAGAGGGTCAGCCAAGGGAAAAGTGGCTCCCCCGCTCCCTGCCTGGGGACGGGAGGCCAGAGCTGGGGCTCAGGCGAGGATGCTGCGGGAGCCAGGTGAGCCTTTCACCAAGCAAAGCAGTGGCTGCGAGGGCTCAGGAGGGCAGGTTCACTGGGGACGCCGGTCAACACCCAGCCTCAGTGCCAGTGCCCAGCCATGCCTCAGGCTGGGCACGGAGGGGTCTGTGGTTACCCGGAGCTCGCCCACCTGAGGCGGCAGCTGCTGTTCAGCTCTGGGCTGGTTCTGGGCCCAGCCAGAAATTTTAATTTTCATGTGAGATGATCCCCATTTTTCAATGTTGGGAAGTAATTTTCAAAAATTAAAAACACTTGAGGCCAGATACACTGGCTCACGCCTATAATCCTAGCTAGCACTCTGGGAGGCTGAGGCAGGAGGATCACTCGAGCCCAGGAGTTTGAGGTTGCTGTGAGCTAGGCTGATGCCACGGCACTCTAGCCCAGGTGATAGAGCGAGACTGTCTTAAAACAAAACAAAAATTAAAAACAGTTGAGAGGGCCAAACAGAACATGTCTGGGGACCACACGCAGCTTCTGGGGCTCCGAGTTTTTGCCCCCCGCAGCATAGAGCCTTCAGGTGGCTAGAAATAGGAGGGGTCATGTCTGGCTGCTGAGGCCCCCACTTGGAAGGGAGGAAAGGGGTAGAGCTTGGGCGACAGAAGCAACAGGTCCCCTGTGTTAGTTAGGGTTCAGAAAAACAGAGCCCACAGGACGTTTATGATGAGGAAGTGGCTCGTGTGATCATGGAGGCTGAGAAGTCCCACAGTGTGGACGCCCAGGAGAAAGCTGGTGGTGTAATTCAGTCTGAGTTGGAAGGCCTGAGGACCAGAGGAGCGATGGTGTAGACCCCAGTTCGAGGGCAGGCAAAGACCCTGGGCCCCGCTCGAGCAGGCCGGCAGGAAGCCCGGGAAGCAAACTCCTTTCCTCTCCGCCTTTCTGTTCTACTCAGCAGCCTGGACACTGCCCACTCACACTGGGCAGAGCGTCCGCTTTCCCGCGTCTGCCGGTTCAAATGTGAATCTCATCCAGAAACGCCCTCGCAGACACACCCAGAACGGTTCAGTCTGGCCACCCCATGGCCAGTCAAGTGCACACATAAAGTTACCCGTCACATTCCTCCTCCCTCTTCCTATTCCTGGCACCAGGCGCAGCCCGGGGTGGCGAGTGCTTGTTGAATGACTATCCCACCAAAGTGAGGCTTGGCTTCAGCAATCCAGGCAGCTCGTGCCTGGTAGGTGCCAAGACAAGTCAGGGGGCTTCTCAGGTAAATCCTAAACTCGCTAGCTAGTGAGTTCCAACGTCCCCCACCTAACCTTCAACCAGAGCAGGAAGAAAAAGCTCCTGGAGTGGCAGGAAAAAGCCCTCGATGTTGGGTCAGCAACTGGACTGGCTCCAGCCTCAGTTTCCCCATCTGTAACATGAGAATAGTAAACTCCCTGGGGTGGCCCAGAGGATGGATGAGATGAAACACGCAAAGTGCTTGGCAAAGTGTCTGATGGGCAGCAAACGTAAGCCAGTATTTGTATTGCTACTTCCATCATCATCATCATTGTCACCATGCAAGCATTTGGCTTATTTCTAAGGGCTGTGGGCCTGTGGAAAAGTTAATCATGTAGAATTAAACTTGATATCCTTGTGGAGTAATGTGGGCTCCACTATTTCAGGCCAGAAAGCTTGGGCATTCGGAGATTCTCAGTAGAGATTAGAGTGCCTAGGACTGGAATTCTCTTGGGCAAGATCACGGCTGTGGTGTTCGGTGTTGGAGCATGGCCATTCAAGGTCACAACTCTGAGGTTCAAGGTCAGAAGACGGCCATCCAAGGTCAGAATCCTCAAATCTGTAATTGGACCCTAGGAGTCCGCGGCCAGAGAGTCACTATTCATGATTGAAACTCTAGCGGGCAAGGTCAGAATGCTGATGTTCCAAGTTGGAACTCATGTACAGAGCTGGAATTCTGAAGTTCAAGGTCAGAATACTTCAGCGGTATTCACCGTCAGAATTCTGGCAGGCACCTTCAGACGCTGGTGTTTGGAGTCGGAACTCTTGTTCCTTACTTGTTATGTTGTGAGTTCACCCCTTCTGTGTGTCCTTAACCCTTCATCATCCCCCCTCCCGGCTGCAATGCAAACCACACAAGGTCCCCAAACCTCCAATCAGCCAGAAGCGTTCTGATACTTATACCTCTGTTTCTGACGTCCGTCCACTTGGGCTGTGCTGGGAGAGGTGACAGGATCCTCAGGGAGGCAGCTGACGTGTGGCCCCCCTGCCCCACGCCTGCCAAAGTCCCCGAGCCTGTCGTCAACTCTGTTTAGATCCACCTCTTCCCCTCGCCGGCTGCCTTGGAGCAGGCCCAGGGAAGCAGCTCTGCCAAACCCCTGGGGGGCACCTGGATGATCTCACTGCCCCGCCATCCAGAGAAAGGCAAACAGTGTCAGGCGAGGGGCAGAACGGAGTGCCAAGGGCTTGTGGCTGGGGAGATGTGGGGCTGGCAGCCGCAGTAGGGAGGTGGAGCACTTGTTGGTCACTGCGGTCACCACGAATGCACTGTCGGTGCCAACTGGAGGGGGAGCGTTATTGATCGTGGGATGGAGGGGGATTAAAAAAAGTCATCTTTAAACTCGATTTACAATGGTGCAAATAACGAGCGCTCAGCGGAAGGGGGCGGGCAGCCCGAGCAAGTGGCTGTAACCACCCCCCCCCTTCCTCCGCCTGCCTTTACTGTTTCTGTAGCCCTCGTCACCACCTGGCATATCACAGGTTTGCCCGGCTCTTGTCTCTCGTCCCACCACACTGTAGGTGCCGTCAGAGACGGACTGGGTCGGGTTGTACTGCTACTTCCCCAGTGCCTGAAACTGCGCCTAGCATACAGTAGGTACTAAATAAATATTTGTTGAATGAATGAATGACTATTGCCCCTTCAGAGACGGTCTTAGAGAGTTTTCTGAGCTCCCTAATCATTCCATATGCAGTCCACCTCGAA